>JAUELF010275173.1:0-10671 GCA_031471495.1 Clinocardium nuttallii | reverse complement strand
AGACGAAAGTATAACATGATTAAAAGCATTGGCTAAACAGAAAAGTCAAGTGTTTGTTTGGAGACGAAAGTATAACATGATTAAAAGCATTGGCTAAACAGAAAAGTCAAGTGTTTGTTTGAAGACGAAAGTATAACATGATTAAAAGCATTGGCTAAACAGAAAAGTCAAGTGTTTGTTTGGAGACGAAAGTATAACACGATTAAAAGCATTGGTTAAACAGAAAAGTCAAGTGTTTGTTTTTTATTGTGCCATCGCTATTGTCAAGGAGTCAGTCATTCTGATGTATGAGACACCTCACGAACAGATCCCGAAGTAACTTTACTGTTATAAGTGATCTATTAAGACATGAATAGTCCATGATTTATTTGCAAATTACTAGTTATAAGAGTGAGGTAAAGTACCCTTCTGTCAACGACTTTAAAGGCGCTAAACTAAACAAATAGATATTATAGTCAAAGTTTTAAGACTGTTCAAGGTTGTCTTGAAATATTGGAATCAAATTTCGCTTTCCAGTACCATACACATCCAAAATATTGTCGTCTGTACTTCATTTTCACTGGGTAGACTAGTAAGCCGAATAGTGTACATTTTCATGACTTTCCATTAACGGTTTTTCAACATGTACTTCCAAAGCAGTTTTTATCTACTTATTACTTACTTTGTTGCCACTATTAGCAATATTTTCAGAAGTTTCCACATTTCAAAATGTTGATCCAATCTAGTCGTTAGTTAACATATGGTACCCGGTGTACTATAGTTAAACCACCAGTTCATTATAGTGTGCAACATACACGAACACTGGCCAATGGATTATTTTGTGTTGCCGGATGGTGATGGAGGTGAGCGTAGGCTTCATCGTAAATGTGTACGACTGCTTAAAGCGAACTCATTGTTCATTTATTTATTTTGACTTTGTTCTTCTTATTGTTTAGAACAGTGAATGAACTATACGAAGCAAGAGTCAGAGAAGTCCACACGTCCGTGGATAAAGATCAGCAGAGGTCCAAATTAAGTCCTTTTTACTATATTTGTAATTGCCCAAAACGCCCCAGGTGTCACTCCACTGTTGCTAGGATTTTAATGAGATTTGATAGGTAACCGGCCTACGAAGGTTTTAACCCCTTCCTCACGTGCAGACGCAAGGTAACCGGCCTACGAAGGTTTTAACCCCTTCCTCACGTGCAGACGCAGATTGACGCATCTTCTTCAGTCGATGAAAACATGTAAAAGGACGCACTGCACCATATTTTTCACAAGTAGTTTTCAAAGTCGCCTGTTGAAGATGTTTTGTAAGTGGGAAAAGGGTTAATTTAATTAACAACGTTTAACCCGTTACCACATTTAACGAATCGGCATCAGACGACTTGGAAAACACGAAAAATCTCTTTAATTCCCACATGCGACAATTCTGCAGCGGACGAATATGAAAACATATTTGCAAAAACATGAAATATCTCCATAAATAATAGTTTAAATTTGGACAGTTTAACCCTTTCGCATATGTGACAATTCCACAGCGGACGACTTTTAAAAACATATTTGCTAAAATGTGAAATATCTCCATAAAGAAGAGTTTAATTATTTAACAGAGTTGAAAACATTGTGGCAAAGGGAAAATTGCTCATCATGAGCAATTTCTCCTTTTGTCACACTGTTTTCAGAAATCGTATGCTGCAAATTCGTCGCGGACTGCCTCTGCTAGCGGGACAGGGTTAACTTTGTAAAGCCGTTCATTGCAGAGGTAGGTATACACATCGCTTCATGTAGGAACGTGCTACGACGAATAACAAACTCGTACAAGCGGGTTTTGGTCAAAGCTGTTCTCGAGGTGTCGACTATGTACGACTAGTTTGCGATGAGCTGGAGATCCTGATCAAATTGCACGGAGGCGCAGGCTGATCTGGCTCTTCGCTCATGGCAAAGTTCGGAACGTCGGTTATCGTGTGACGAAGAAGAATATGAGCCGCCCGCGAGAAAAAACAACATTAAGGTCTCTGCGTAATATATCGACCAAGACCAGTCTGCGCAATCCGCGCAGACTGATCCGGGCCGACACATTCCTTATCAGGGGGATGGAGTAATGACTCTGAAATAGAAAATCCACACGAGGCAAAATTGTCTGTCCGGGTTCGCCAGCGTGGAATGCTTAGGCTGATCCGGTTCGATACGTTACGCATAATGTCCATAATGTTGTTTTTTCGTGAGACGGCTCGTTAGTGTTTGTTTCAGTTAGATTCCCCGTTGAACGGTCTAGCGTGGCAGGCCACTTCTCCAGTCTCTACAAACAAAACATAGTCTATTTCAAAACTCTCTTTCCAAATGTTTTCCAGCACAATCCGGGGTAGTTCGGGTACCAGTCCCTCATTCACTGTAACCTTGGCAACATGCGGATGACTGACCACATCCTTCATCAACATCCCGTTGGATGGTTCCTCTGACCTGTCGTGTAGGACTGGTTTCCAGCAATCGTATGTAACGCCACTTCTGTCTGAATTCAGACTAGTTCCCAAAGCCAATAAACCCCAGCCGCCCGTACCGGCCACAAATGTTACTGCAAGTATACAATTGGTAAAATTAACGATGTGAAAATGTGCGAATTGTGAATTAAAAGGTATATCAATCAAACAATTCTCCATGGAAATGTTTTATCGACGAGATTAAAAAAAACCAGTAACAAATAAGCACGAATGTAAGATGCTATTTATCACATAACACCATAAATAGATTAACACCATAAATAGATTGTTTTCAATCTTAATAAAGACAGATATTTCCAAAGTGACCGAAGTTCACCCCGAAAATATAATGCATACTTCCATTGTAAAACGTAGTCCCTATCAATAACCTTTTGATTTTATACAAAATTAGCAACAAGACAATTATAACATTTCATTTATCGACATTTATTCTCTTTCAACAATATTTTTAATAAATGCCGAAATTCAGAACAATTGTAAACAATATGCTATCATTTAAAATGACGTCACACTACGTCACGTATGGATACAAAAACAGCACACGTGCTGTGATTCGGCTATTTATGTAACAAGTTATATTTGATATTTATGTCACTGCTTTATGCCACTCATGGAGTGCAAGTTATGTGATAAATGTAACTATTACACAACTAAAGGGTTTCAATGTGTCTGATCTATGTAAACGACTGTGATAAAGTGTATATGATATATCACCCAAACCCCAACGTTTTGAGTGACCGGTTTAATTTTAGATAAGCATACGTAAACTCGTAATCTGTTGGCCGTTGGTCGTACCAGAATCATGGAAGCCCCCATTCCCCTTGCCCTTATATATACAAAACTAAATATACAACCAGAGCGGTGCACCGAACACATATGTCGTGGTAATGGTTGTTTTTATTATCTTATTCACAAGGCATAAGTGTTGCTATGAGCGTGACGGAGAGATGGCGGAGAATTGTTCTCTTTGTGTCTCTTCCCTATCTGTAATCTGATCGTAAATACTATTTATGACAATATCTCCTAAGGTTGATATTCGCATAACGTGACCTACATATTTAAATAACGATAATTAATATATTGATGTATTGGTGCTTGGCGCCGTTTAAAGCTTTGTTCCGTCATATCACAGCGGCCAGTTTACATGTCCATGTGTTTCCTGGCTTTCGCATACCAGTACCAGACCGGCCAGTTTACATGTCCATGTGTTTCCTGGCTTTCGCATACCAGTATACCAGACCGGCCAGTTTACATGTCCATGTATTTCCTGGCTTTCGCATACCAGTACCAGACTTTCCAATCAACTTGTCCACATAGACTCACATAAAGTGGTAGCCCATTGGTGGAAGACGAATGATGCTTGTCACAGTGACTATTGTCAAACGTCGGATAAAATGTTGGCCGAGCTTGGGTTTGAGCTCACAACCCCTAAATAGACAGTCCACGTCGCCACTGGCTGAGCTACCGATGCTCGGACAAATAATGATAAACACACCTGTATAATAACAATATTTTGGACATTTTCCATTTAGTCCGAAACTCAGATTAGACCCTTGCGTTCGTGAAGATTTCTAAAAACATTAAGATACAGGAAGTTGTTCAAGACGTGAATACCCAAAGAGAGCCCGCATGACAGACAACAATCGGAACTATCTCGGACCAGGGAGTATCGATTTTCCTTTAGTGCGTTGTTCAAAGATTGGAGGGTTATTAATCCTAATTAGATTGATGCAAATCATTAATTAAATTATTGTATTTAGTTTTATTGAGATGTTACGCCATTTTTAACGTTATTTCAGTTGTATCATCGCGACAGTTCACTTTTGGAGGGTTATTTCTCCTGGATAGGAGCTCCATTGATGCAAAACATGAATCTAATTTACGCCGTATTTAACGTTATTTCAGTTATATCAAAGTGACACGTATTCGTGATCCCTGCGTAGCAAACGTTAAGCGATAGCTAATGTATCCCATCCATCGAAAACTGACATCCTACTGCGACCACCGGAGCTTCACAACCAAGAAAGATCCAGGTCAGCCTGCGCCTCTCAGATGTCAGATCGAAAGCTAATCTGTTCCTTATCTAACCGTAAGGTAACCTGGTCAGTGCAAACCTTCTGGAGAATGGAGTACTTACAAGGTATGGAAGTCAATCATAAATGACATTAATTGCAAGACCTCCACCCGTCGGTTTTTGAGAGACTTGACTAAAATGATACCTACCTAATCCACTTACGCCTGCCCCTGAAGTACCACCAGCAGCTGCCCCAATTGCCGTGCCCGCTAGAGCTGCCGTGCCACTCGCACCTCCCGTAACGGCCGCCCCAGTACCAACTATTGCACCTCCCGCTACTCCTGCAGTGGTAGAAGCGGCAGCACTTACACCGGCAGTAATCGTGCCTGCGGCCCCTGCCATTCCACCAGACGCTCCAGCTGTTGCGCCGAGTGCGCCTCCGGCTACTGCAGCCGCACCGCCGGTGGCGACAACAACTATTGCTGCTCCAGTGGCAACTACCATTTTTCCTGGAAAAATAAAAAGCACTACTCAGGTGTTTTTCGACATCGTATACACCGTATACACACACCACTCTCTAACAATATCGACTCATTATATTCACGCATGAAATGTGAGTGTCAGGAACGACAACTCTGCGAAGGGAGAATGCGTACACACACGTGTGTTGGATTAAAACAATTTGGGCCACAACACGAAGCATTTTGTAACCACTATTGCGTTAGAACAAATAGGCTGTGCTAAGCCTAAGGCTAAGTTGAATATACTTATGCACTGTTCACTTTTCATGTATACATACAGTAAAAAAAAAAACATTCACATGATATGGTTCAATCGACTGTGAACTTATCATTTGATCCGTGATCAAAAGAACTCGGAAATAGGGTATTTGTGAAAAGAGTTGTTAAACCTCTCTTGAGAAACATCTGACGGAGGCAAATCAATTCGGCTGATCTAGAGAGATGTTTCATTTTACGGGCTAATTGTTTCCGTGACAGGAAGACCGAAGCAGACAACATTTCGAAACATTGTTCCAAAAATGCTATAGATTAAATCTAACCCAAAATATCTTGTATTTTGGTCCAGACTTTCCATTTATTCTCGTCAGATTTTGAAAAACGTTTAACTCTTTCGCTGTTCCGTGAGAAAACCAACATTATAGACTGCGTATTGTATCGACCCGTATCAGCCCGCGCAGGCTAATCCGGGCCGACACATTCCGTCTCATGGGGATAGAGTACTGATTCATGAAACAGAAAATCCACAAGAAGCGAAACGTCTCTGTCAGGGTCAGCCTGCGCGGCATGCTTAGGATGATCAGGGTCGATACTTTACGGCGATTCCACAATGTTGGTATTCTCCTTATTCGGCTCAAATAATAAATTGAATATCTGGACAAAAGAAATAATAGTTTGAGGGATGAATAGAAAAACATTGCATTTAACCTTCAATATTCTTGTTTTCCCTTTAAAAAACCCCAAAAACCTGTTGTTTGTTTTAGAAATAATAACATTATTCAATATAACAGTCTGATACAGACTTTAAATAACGCCGCTGTACATGTGTAGCATACGGGTTAGGCGGACAAACCAAGTTGAACGTACAATAATTTACTTAATGCGAGTAATGTCTTCTTAATTAACCATTTCCCTCATACATATGCTTTCTGGCGCATCTGTAGTCCTTCAAAAATAGACATCGGTATGCTCATTTTTCATTTTGTTATTATCCTGCATACCCGACCAATAAATGACAGATGATAAAAAGAGAAACCGAAAGTCTATAAAATATTTGGACTAGTAGCAAATGTAGCTCTTAGTAGCTTTTACTTTTTTAGTAGGAATTGCGACAAACGTAATTGTTGTTTTAAAGTCACATTTATCAGACGTACTAAATGAAAGTTTATAGGCAATGTTAAACATTTACCGCAAACGTGAATGTGTTCTCTAATGTCTGGGATCACTTTATTCCAAACTAGTTTCACTTCGTCAAACGTCAAATTGGAATCCATTGTCGACTGAGAGATAACGGGGACATCCGGGGCCCATTACCCTAAACTCAATATTATTTTTGCTTTTCAATTAAGTCATATCAAGAGATTCCACGTGTTTTACTATTTCTTTTACATTTTAATTATTCCAAATCGTGATAAATAAAAATCTTTAACATAATAACGTGCATATGACTTTACGGTTTGATGTGCATATATATAGACCGCGAATTAAACAAATTAATTCTAAGTTCCAAAACACTGCGATTTTCAACGAGAAAACGTACATGATCAACTTCCGGTAGAATTCTAAAAACAATGCAGCGATGATTTCGGATTGATTGCTTATCTTTTCATGCTTTATGTTAATGGTATGTTGTTTTATGTCCAAATGTTGTCTTTAAGCTCGAGCTGCCAATGAATAAATCATGTGGCAAATAGGTTGTTATGCTTTGTCTTTATTTTTATGTGTTTGTACTACACGAAAACCAATGAAAAACCGGCGTGTTTTTGTAGGTTTTTGTACGTCTTTCGTGATATACGTTGGGTACTATAATATTAAGTGGCTAAAAGTCCACATTGTTTTTATTTCAATCTTGAACAGACAATTTGTTACAGCCCATTAATATGAGTATATGCTGTACCTATTTTGGATTCGGTCCAAAAGTAAAAAGGCTAAAACGCCAAAGGACCGGTGTGGCGTGAAATTAGTTCTCCCATTTTTGGAGTTCTCATTTCGGTGTGCGCATGCATATGATTGCGCTACAGCTTCTGTTCTGGCCGTCTGTTGTACAAGTTCCCACTTCTTCAAGATTTAAAATGAGTACACACGTCTGAAAACTAGAATCGTAGCCTTAGTGACTTCAAGGATCGCTTGCAAAAGGCAAAGGACCTGAAAGAGCCTGTCATTTATTACATCAAAAACAATAAATATCAACCGGGGCTTCCTCCACCCCAACAAAAAAATATTGTTTTCTTTTTATTCCATCTATTAAATTTAAACGATCATTCTTATACTTGTCTGCGAACATATACCACACATGAGAACAAAGGGAGAACATATTTCACGCCACACCGGCGTGGTATCCGTTCTCAATTCCATTGCGCATGCCAGTGCTAGAGCTTAAAAATTGGGGTCACTCGCCAAGCTGGGCGAGTAACTTGATAAACCAACTCGCCCAAATGGAATTTGTATTCGCCCAAACTTTAATTGAAAAATAAAAAAAAACCACCAAATTAACTGGAATGCACTATTTAAAATTTTAAAATTAGGCACCTCCACGCACCTGCTTGGGAATCTCCGCGCACCTGTTAGTTTTTAACCCAGCATGACCCATAATTCGAACTTGGCCCAGATATTATTTAGACAAACATTCTGACCAAATTTATAAGCTGCTGTAGCCAACAAGATTTTCCTTCAATTGGCCTAGTGACCTAGTTTCTGACTCAATGTGACCCATACTCAAACTTGACCTAGATATATTTAAAACAAACATTTTGACAAAATTGCAGTATCTAGATTGTCCTTAAATTTGACCTAGTGACCTACTTTTTGACCCAACATAACCCATGTTCAAACTTGATCTACATATCATCAAGTCATACATTCTGTTAAAGTTCCAACATGCTCAAGTTGAAAATAAGGCCTCCAGAGTGTTAACACGATTTCAATTCAATTTGGCATAGTGACCTAGTTTTTGACCCAGCAGGACCCATATGTGAACTTTGCCTAGATATCATTCAGCTCAACATTCTGATAAAACATAAAAAAAATGTGGCTTCTACAGTATTAACAAGATTTCCCTTAAATTTGGCCTAGTTTCCTAGTTTCTAAGCCAATACGACTCATATTCGAACTTGACCTAGATATTTTTAAGACGAACATTTTGACAAAATTTCAAACTGCTGAAGATAAAATTGTGGCCATCAAGACAAACATTCTGATAAAGTTAACCACACTTCACACATTGCTATCTAATTAAGAACTTTTAGAAGGTGTTAACAATTGTGTTATATGATTAAGGCAATCGCTGTTCTGTTTTATCAATTCGACGATTTATACATTTGTTCATTTGACTATTAATTCGTCTTAAAATTGTGAATTAGATATATAGTCAAACTTGCGATCAGCAGCCACCCAAGAGACATGATAAAACTGGCTGCTGATCACAAATTTCATGATTTGGTTGCATTTGTTCAAGTTTTGTCAGTTCACAAAATATTACATACATGTCTCATGTAAATTGTCTTTATATGTAAACTTGTATTTTAACATTATGAAGATTTGTAATTTTATTCTATCAATTTTTACAATGTGCTTTCTATTCTTTAGTTAAAACCTACGTTCACAACTAACTTGACTATCAAATATTATTTTACTTTAATAAAATTCGTCGAATAACGTATACGGAAAAAATAGAATCCGAATATAAGTCTACTTGTCATTTGGCAACATATATATATAATATTACTAGTCGATGATCTTTAGATTTAAAATGGGACTATGAAATGAACTGAGGCTTCAAAGTGGACATTAACTTTTATTTTAATATATAAATGTACTGTCTATGGTCTAAAACGCTCATAAAACTCTTTTACAATTTATCTAACAATGAAATGATAGTGTGGTTCGTCACAAATGAAGTTCCGTAAATAATAGAATAATTTCATTGGAAGTATTTTATGAAGGTTAAGTATATTTCCATCACCTGATCTATTTAGAACATTTTGGTATGGGCTTTGCGAGTCATATGACTTGATAAAATTTCTTAGTTTAACTTGTATTATGTCTGAAATTGGTATTAAATAATTATGTAATTGGTTTATAAAGTTTTACCCTCGTCACCCATATCAAAAGATGCAACTGGGAAAATCGAGGCAAAGAAGATCAATTTTAATTAATCAAACAAAGTAATAAGAAAAAGATGTCACATAAATTCACTGAAAAGACACAATGGAAAAAAGCGTATGTGACAACTTTCTATGCCTAGGGGCCTTGGGGTATTGCTGATCCCTAGGTTGCGATGAATCAAACTCAGAATTTATAATTCCGAGAACTACTGTTCCCTTCTTGGTGATATTATCTATGTATGGATATGGTTTGCCAAGGGATGGCGAAATATGATTTTGACTTGCTTGTCCGTATGATAGTTATAAATGTAGTAAAATCCTATAACATTTCACTTGTTCACACATGCTCTGGGACAAGCTGGGCAATACGGACAATGAATTTTGCCACCCCTGGTTTGCCATTAGTGACTGTGTGTCTAATTGACTGACAGGTACTTGGTATACATCTTATTTCTTATTCAAGTTTTCAGACCTTAAACCGTTCCCGCATAAAACAAATCTGCAGCAGACAACTTTGAAAAATATAGTGACAAAAAACTTTAAAATTTCCCTAAAAGAATTTTTAAATACAGTTAAAAACATTGTGGCCAAAGGAGAAATTGCTCATCATGAACAATTTCACCTTTGCCCACAATGTTTTCAAAAGTCGTCTGCTGCTTTTGCATCAAAATGTGTCTGCAGGTTGGTAAAGGTTAAGATAAATCATAGTTACTGGTATTGTAAAAGGTTTTTTTTTCTAATAGGTTTTATAAAGAAACTAGATCAAGATGGATGGCGATTTGTATGATGAATTTGGGAATTACGTTGGTCCGGAGCTGGACAGTGACGATGAAGACAGCGATGTGTCGGAGGAGCGAGATGAACAGGAAAAGTACCCTGATTACGGCGGAGCAGATGTGAGTATTTATTTCCCTTTCCCAACAAAAACAAGTGTTCTAAGATTACTTTTAACCCCTCTTTCCCTCATGAATACAGATGCTTTCAAAAAGAAAAGAAAATGAGAAATTGCTCATAACAAGCAATTTTTCCTTTTGCCTCAGTATTTCAATTTTTTTCAAAAATTATTTTTCATCATTTCCAAAGATTTATCAAAATTAGCTTTTGGAATTCTGAATTCACAGGATTTATATCTCTTCTCTGTTGAAAAAGAATTTAAATTAAAATTAGATATATTTAATTGATTTAAAAAAAAAATGTGCGTGCATTCTAATACTCTATTCTTAATTATGTCTCCCCTTCTCCGAAAGGGGGGACATGCTGTATTATGTCTCCCCTTCTCCGAAAGGGGGGACATGCTGTATTTGTAGTTATTCTTATTCTTATTATATCCCCAAAAC
>JAUELF010275162.1:0-10671 GCA_031471495.1 Clinocardium nuttallii | reverse complement strand
TCGACCCCGACTTATGACTGAGAGAAACCTCAAAACCACCAAAATTGGGTTCAAAATGGACCCTCGACTTATGGCTGCGGATATACGGTAAGAAAAGTGTTAAAGATGTAACATCTGCAAGTATCTGAGAATGGGGATCTGTCATAATCTTCTTGCTAACATGGGGGGGGTTGGACCAGGCATCCCAGGTCCGATCCCGTCTCTGGTGACTTTGATGGAGTGCCCATTGGCAAGGCACATTTTCTAGCCTAGATCTGCGGTGTCACCCAGTGTTCTGTTGGTGGTATATAACTGAAAAACTTTTTGAAAATGGTTACCCCTTTCAATTATAAAGACATTTTCTGATGCCTCTGCAGCAAACAGCTTTTTAAAAATATAGTGACAAAAGAAGAATTTTTTTTGCCAGAATGTTTTCCACTTTTAGTCATAGGTTATCCATTCAATTATAGTTTAATTTTTTGACAAAATATGTTCAAAGTCGTCTGCTGCAGAATTGTTGTATGAGAGGAAGGGTTAAACTCCAAAAACAAACAAAGTATCTAGGGATAAAGGCGACTTTGAAAAGAACCAGGCAAAGCTATACAAAAAACACTGTAAATTATTGGATAATTATTGTAAAATGTTGTTAATATTGTGGGTGGCAAAAGGAGACATTGCTCATAAAAAGCAATTTCTTCTTTTAATGCCACATCTTTTTTAAAAAGTCATTTACTGCAGATGCATCTGCAAATTGGAAAGGGAGAAATTATCTTGTCACTAAGAACTATTGAAAAGTCAATGGTTGTATGAAATGTTTATTTTTTTATCTTTTACAGTTTCTGCAATATACCATGTTTTGTTGAGAGATCAGACCCCATTCTGGATGACAATATTGTGACCCTAACAGACTGAGGGAAGTTTTCAAGGGGGAACACCATTATTTTCTTACCATTACAGCTACATTGTGAAATATACTGCTTTTATTAACCTTCTACATTATATGATTGATATGTGAAGACGCATCTGCAGCAAACATGTGACAAAAGAAAAAAATGCTGATGATAATAAATTTCACCTTTGGCCACAATGTTTTCATCTTTATTCATTTATTATATAGTTTCATTTGAAGTGATTTTCAAAATTGTTCACAACATGTTTTCAAACACTTCTGATGCAGATTTGATGTGTTTGAAAAAGGGGGTCACTCTTTCCCCGATATAGAGGCTTTCTGACGCCTCTGCAGCAGACAGCTTTTTGAAAACGTAGTGACAATAGAAGAAATTGCTCAAGGCGAGCAATTTCTCCTTTTGCCACAATGTTTTCCACTTTAAGTCATAGGTTATCCATTCAATTATAGATATTTTCTACTTTTTGACAAAATATGTTCAAAGTCGTCTGCTTCAGATTTGTTGTATGTTGTATGTGGGAAAGGGTTTACAGCCTCTTTAGATGTTATATGCAGCACATATTTTTGTTATATTATAACCATGATTGTCAGATCCGTAGAAATTGTATTTAGAATGATTTTAGCATTGATGCTGAAAAATGCCATCGGACATTTTGTGACCCCTTTAGATCAAGATAAACCTGTGCATGTCCTTATGCATAGACTTACCTGGACCTAAATTATTTGCAATCTAGTTGACTAACCATTTTACCCTTTCTAACAAAGAGACACTTTCTGAAGCCTCTGCAGCAGACGACTATAGAAAACATTGTGGCAAAAGGAGAAATTGCTGGTAATGAGCAATTTGTTCTTTTGCCACAATGTCTTCAACTCTTTTCAATAAGTATGCCTTCATTTATAGAGATATTCTATATTTTTAACTTGATGTTGTTAAAGTCGTCTGCTGCAGATTTCTTCTATGTTGGAATGGATTAACAACATTCTGGACATTTATTTGATTTGAGATATCTGTGGACTTATGTTACCGTAACCTTTTACCATTTGTAGACGCATTTTGACTCATCTGCAGCAGACAACTTTTGAAATTATAGTGGCAAAAAAAACTAATCAGTTTCTCCTTTTACCACAATAAATTCAACTCTATTACATAAATTAACTTTCATTTATAGAGAATTTCCATATTTTTGTATAGACATTTTCAAAGACGTCTGCTGCAGATTTGTTGTATATGGGAAAGGGCTAATCTGTACAAGGGTTAACTGTTCGAAGGCATATTTGCCTGAGCTTGAAAGCTCATTTTACACTCACATTATGAATCCTTTTTACTTTTTCTCTTCTCACATTATGAATCTTTTTTACTTCTTCTCACATAATGAATCTTTTTTACCCATTGACACATTGTTGCACCTCACTTCTATGTAGGTCAAAGGGAAGCAATTTGGATCTGAGGGTCAGACAGACAATTTTGTCCATGAAATTTCAGATGAATCCATCAGACTGAAGTGGTCAATGATATTATTGAATGTTGAAAGTGTTTTAAATAAAGTTGAATATCCTCTGACTGATTTGTAATCAGAACATTGTTTGCTTTACACTAAATTGACAGCTTAAGAGCCGTTTACAGAACAACATGTATTTTCTGAAATTGAAAGTGAAATTCACTGCGGGATAAGGTTGGCCTTTGATTTGACATCATAGCTCAAATAAATGAAGGTCAATATGTGAGGCTTTTGTGCTTTTTTGGTTGCTTTAAGAATAAACTTTAACTGAGTATAGGTTTCTGGGTTATTTTGATAGTTTTGAAAGAGCCACAGCCCAAAACACCAAAACACTATAATGGTCACCTATGGTCACCTATGGAAAATAAATTGCTTCCATTTGACATGTAGTATAGAATATGTAGTATGCAAAAAGCATTATAGGCCAAGCTTTATTACAAATTTTAGGAACTGCAAATGTAGTTGATGTTTTGTTCAATTAGACAACATATTTATAAGATTATGCATCATATGAGAACAATGTTGTTATTGATTATTTGCATAATATTTTAAAAACTAGCTGTGTATATGTATGAGCGAAGCCCTGCAAAAACTGATGTTTCTGCATTTTTGACCAGTGTAGATTCAGATTAGCCAGCACATCTGAGCAAACAGCAAGGATCCAGATCAGCATACATTTCTGCATTACAGTCTGATCATGTTCCTTCTTCTAGTTATCTTGTATTCTGGAGGGCTATGAAACTTAATAATGATCAAAACAGACTTATAATACTGTGTCATCTTAAAATCCTCATGCCTGAAGCTGGTTTTCATTTGATGTGGCTCATATCATGTGTACCTGTTGAGCTCCTTCCAACTTGCAGATGAATTGTGCAGCAGACAACTTTTAAAATCTTTTTGGCAAAAGGTGAAATTGATCTTGATGAGCAATTTCAACATAATTCAATAATTAAACTTTCATTTGTTAAAAGAGATTTTCCATAATTTTATAGATTTTTAGAAAGTCGCATGCCTCAGATTTGTTGTATGTGGAAAAGGGATACTTACTTCATAATGGTTAAATTAACCATTTCCCACATACAACACATCTGCGGACTTCAAAACAATCTTGACAAAAACATGGACAGATTCTATAAATGCAGGTTTACTGACAAACAAAAAATTGAAAACATTTCGGCAAAATGAGAAATTGTTTATTTTGAGCAATTTGTTCTTTTATCACAATGTTTTAAAAAGTTGCCTGCTGCAGAGGAGTAAGAAAGAGTCTTTATTCGAGAAAATGTTAATTTACCCTTTCCTTCATACGACAATTCTGCAGCTGAGGACTTTGAACATATATTGTCAAAAAATAGAAAATCTCTATAATTGAATGCAGAACCTATGACTAAAAGTGGTAAACATTGTGGCAAAAGGAGGAATTGCTCAATTTCTTCTTTTGTCACTATGTTTTCAAAAAGCTGTCTGCTGCAGAGATGTCAGAAAGCATCTATATGAGGGAAAGGGTTAATATTTGAGCAGTGTTTAATGCAAACCAATACCAGTGTATTTATGACATCAATATAGGACCAAGATATGGCTGTGCATCCATTTAACATGATCCAAATCAATATAATTGCAAGAAGTTTTTTAAACTAATTGGGGAAAGTGCAGATCCAGATTGAATTACAAGTATGTGGTTGGTATTTCTTGGATTCACTGCTCAAGTGGACATTCTTTTTACTTAACCCTTTCCCACAAACAAAAACATCTGCTGCAGATGACTTTGTAAGCATTAGGTCAAAAATATGGAAACACAATTATTGAATAAAGCTGAAAACATTGTGGCAAAAAGAAAAATTGCTCATTTAGAAAATTTGTTCAATTTTCAACAATGTTTTCAAACTGAAGACATCTGCTGCAAAAGAGTCTAAAGGGTTAATTAAACAAACAATCTCATAATTAGCAGCAAGGGCATAGATTGCCAATAAATATGAATGAATGAATGATAATCTAGATTATCTATGTTCCTGTTAGAAGCTTCTTATGTCTTTATAGTATACTCGTTAACTTTTTTAACCTTTTCCCACTTACAACAATCTGTTGAAGGCGACTTGGAAAATATATAAGCAAAAACACTGCAAATTTCTATAAACAAAGGTATAATTACTGTAAATAATCGAAAACATTCTGACAAAAGGAGAAATTGCTCATTTTGAGCGATTTTTGCTTTTGTCACAATGTTTTCAAAATTCATCTGCTGCAGAGGCATCATAAAACGTCTTTCTGTGGGAAAGGGTTGAGCACGTTACTTGATAGTTTAATATGCAATAACATTAACACTAAATATATAGTTTGATATGCAATTACAATAACACTAAATCTATAGTTTGGTATGCAATTACATTTACACCAAATGTATAGCTTGTTATGCAATATTTTAGATAATAAAATGATTTTTTACTGTTTACAGCGGTTTTGTTAATATTAATTCCCCCTTCGAAGAAGAGGGGTATAATATGCTTTGCACATGTCAGTCGGTCCGTCAGTAGACCAAAGCTTGTGCAAGTGATTACTCAACATTGCCTGGACCTATGGTCCTCAAACTTGACTTGGAGGTTGGGGGTGACCAGTAGATTCCCCTATTGAAGTTGAGGTCATCAGGTCAAAGATCAAGGTCACAGTGACCTTCAATGCAAAAGGCTTGTCCGAGTGATAACTCAACATTGCCTGCAGCAATGGCCCTCAAAATTGACATGGAGGCTGGGGGTTACAAGTAGATGACCACTTTTGATTTTTAGATCATCAGGTCAAAGGTCAAGGTCATTGACTTTGAACGTGAAATCTTGTCCAGGGGATAATTCGACATTGCATGTACCCATGGCATTTAATTTAACATTGAGGCTAGGGGTGACCAGGAGATGTCCCCTATTGTGAGGTCATCAGGTGAAAGGTCAAGGTCACAGTGTCCGAGCTTGTCAGAGTGATAACTTGACAGAGTTTGAGCCTGACCAGAATATGACACCTATTGATTTTGAGGTAATCAGGTCAAAGGTCAAGGTCACAGTGACATTAAATGGGAAAAGCTTGTATGAGTGATAACTCGACATTGTCTGCACACATGGTACTTAAACTAGACATTGAAGCTTGGGATGACAAGTAGATGACCCCATTGATTTTTATGTCATCGGATTAAAAATTGAACGAGAAATATTGTCCAGGTGATAACTCTACATTGCATATACCCATGGCCCCCTTACTTGACAATGATGCTGGAGGTGACCAGGAGATGACCCCTATTGTGAGGTCATTAGGTGAAAGGTCAAGGTCACAGTGACCAAGCTTGTCTGTGTGATAACTAAACAATGCCTGGACCTATGGCCCTCAGACGTGACTGATATCGAGCCTGGCCAGAAGATTGTGGTTTCTGATACAATTATTCAGCCTTTTAACCATTTACCGTCTTGGTGGTGAAGTGGTACAGCGTCCGCTTCGGGTGCGATCCCTGGTCGGGTCATACCGAATCCTTTAAACATTGAAGTATTGGCTGCCCTCCTTGGTGCTAAAGGTTGCGGGGTTAACATTACAACTGACTGGCTGGTGTCAGGATAAGTGGATTAGTAATATTGGTAACAAGGCAACACCGTGGTATAACTGACACAATGTTGAACGCGGCGTAAAACAAAAAATAATCAACTGATAACATTTTCCACACACAACACACATATATATCTGGAAAGATATTGTAATTGTACAGTTACATCATGGTGACAGTTAACGTATTCATGCATGATGGGTAAATACTCTAGGTTTTGAAATGTGAATTGTCCAAGGGTATCATGCCGGCCGCGACATGCAGTTTGAAATCTCCGACATTAACCATTCGGCCACAACGGATTCCTGTTTTGTAAGAGACATAAACTATTTTGAACAAAGCCGGCGTCATCAGTTGAGAAAAATATTCTGACACAGGGTTTCAAAAATGTGGTCTCTAAAGTGTATGCACTATTTTATTTTAAAGAATACGGCCTAGCGACCTGTTGATGAACATGCGATAACCCAACAGATTTAGCTTGCATAAAACCAAGACAAATATTCTTACAAAGTTCCATCGTTCTATAGCTAAAACGTAGGTCGATCGAATGCCGACTACATTTTTCTTAAATTTTGTTTGGCCTTATTTTGAACACATCAGGACCCATTTTAAACGTAACTTAAATATCACCAAGACAAAAATTCTGGCAAACTAACATTATTCTACTGTCAAATGATGGAGCTTTACTCAAATTTACCCGCTCCAGAGTGCACTTTTATTGAAAAATCGCAAGGCCTACACCGAGATAATGCTTGTTACTTTGCAGGATTTTCTACACGATCGCCACTACAGAGCTTTCTGCGCTTTGATTTTATATTTATCGTCGATAGATGTATAACGTGAGTTTTGACCTAGATGTTTTATTCAAATGATCTAGACTGTAGACCAATCATATGTTGTATTTAACGAATAATAGCGAAGAAATAAAGGAAATTAAACGTTTTGATTGGTTCATAATTATGTTGGCCAACCGCTACGATAGGCACTAATAAGGTGAAGTTTTAAAATGAAATGTTTTGCATACAAACCTTTAATTGTAAAAAAAAAATCAGTGAAACGTACGTATTCAATTTCTTAGTGTTTTGTCATATTGATCGACGTTTATCTTTTTAAAAGACATTTCTTGTTTCTATCTCTCATCATTAACTTTTGAGGAGATAATTTTCAAAATTCGAAATAATTTTATGAAGTTCATTCTAGTTAAAATAAAGAGTGTCAAATATAGCGATGTTGTTTTTTCTTTATAATTCGTCTCACGGGAAAACCAACATATATATTACCTCCATTTGATCCGTTTTGTCCTCCGTAGTAAATAAGATTACTTAAAGCATTTAATTCTAATTAAATTGTCAATTGAACTAACAATACACCTTCATTAGTACTCCTCCCACCCTCATACGTTATTGCACTCGATATGTATCAACACATCGTATCCAGATTGTGAATATCTCTGACTATCTTTTAAATTCTCAGATTATTTACCCCCATCTACATCAGTACATGATTAAACTCTCGTTGTCTTACTTACCATGGACCCACAACAAAGGCACATAAGGCAAACATCCCGACGTCTATAAATGACGCTTAACATAGGCCCTGCGTTGTGGACTACTTATACCCAATACAACTAAGTAGTCCAAGGTTGTGGGTTCAAGACAACTAGTTTAAGCCGTTCCCAATCAAGGTAGAATATGCAGCAGACGAATTTGAAAAACTTCTGAAGAAAATATGGCAAGGTTTTTCAAGAGTTGTCTGCTTTAGACATGTCAAAATGCGTCTGCATATGGGGAAATGTTAACTGTTTTTAGACATGTCAAAATGCGTTTGCATATGGGGAAATGTTAACTGTTTTTAGACATGTCAAAATGCGTCTGTATATGGGGAAAGGTTAACTGTTTTTAGACATGTCAAAATGCGTCTGCATATGGGGAAAGGTTAACTGTTTTTAGGCATGTCAAACTGCGTCTGCATATGGGGAAAGGTTAACTGTTTTTAGACATGTCAAAATGCGTCTGCATATGGGGAAAGGTTAACTGTTTTTAGACATGTCAAAATGCGTCTGCATATGGGGAAATGGTAACTGTTTTTAGACATGTCAAACTGCGTCTGCATATGGGGAAATGTTAACTGTTTTTAGGCATGTCAAAATGCGTCTGCGTATGGGGAAAGGTTAACTGTTTCCCACCTATAGACGCATTTGGACTCATCTGCATCAGACGACTTGTGAAAACAACATGACATGAGTTTCTCATTTTGCCACAAGGTTTTCAACTTTGTTCGATTTCCATATTTTCGAGTAGACATTTTCAAAGTAGTCTGCTATATATTTACTGTAAGTGGGAAAGGGTTAAATGAGCTTTTCTTTATGGTACCACATCGTTCTAATAGGTTCTAAGAGGTCCAAAGACTGCTGCTGCTGAAAAAGTTATTGACATTTGATCGAGACATTGACGGAACTTGCTAACGTATCTGTACACTAAAAGTTCAAATCGATTCACGTCATTTATCTCTCTCTGAAAGGAGGCTTTTAATCCCTTTACTTACAAAACGGATTGAAACCCACCCAGTTTGATGATGATGTCCTGGACTACTCCTGTACTCTTTTAGATCTCAAATGTCGGAATCTTATTGACGTACATCCAAAACAAACAAAACATGGACAAAAGTAATCTGATCATTCTGCCAATGCTTAACGCAGATAATTATAGTTTAACTCTTATCCACGTACACCAGATGTGCAGCAGGCGAATTCAAAAACATTTACTAAAACATATGGGAATTAATTATGAATACAATAATCATTATTGAATATATATATGAAACATTGTGATAAAGGGGGAAAATTGCTCATAATGAACAAGATCTCCTTTTGTTACAATGTTGTCAAAAGACGTCTGCTGCAGATGTGACAGAAAGCTTATTTGCGTGTGGTAGGGTTAAGGCTAGATAATGGATAAAGATTGATGTAATCGACGCGCACTCTGTCGTAATGACTAAAACATTATCGATAGAAAACATTTAGGATAGAACTACTCAGCCCTTTTCCACATATAGACTACTTCTGCCTCCCCAGCTGCAGACGACTTTGGAAAAGAAGTTGCTCTAAGTTTAGTGATCATATTTTAATTTATAGAAATGTTCCATACGACTGCCTCGATGTCTTTAAATTCGTCTGCTGCAGATTTATTGTATGAGGGAAAGGGTTGAAGGGATAACCGACCTATAGCGTGAATTGTAGAGGCCGTGAAAACACGAGATCAACCGGAAGTCTCGAAAAATTCACGTTAGGAATATAAAATATTTATCGCCGTTAGAACGTCGAGATAACATGTTTAGGTCACGCGTTGTTGCACTAAATGTGCGGGAGTAGCATTACGGTCTACTGGGGTCAGGACATAGGGCGATCACCACAACTCTATTTGAGTACTTCGTGCTCAGGTGAGCTAATAATAATCCAGTTGGTAAAATAGCCTCTGAAAATGACGACTGTTTCCATCAATACTGTCAATCCCAGTATGATCCCCGAAATTCAGTGTGACAAGCGTGATTCATCTTCCACAATGAAACAACAGCTAATGTGATGAACAACAAGTTGCATGGACAGACTTGTGTGTAGATAACTGGTGTAAAAAACATAATTGTTTAAAGACATTTAATCTCAGTCAATTGTTAAGCCCCAGTCCCATCGAAGCCGACCCAACATGGAGTACCGCGGATAAACACGGGGAATCACGGGATGAAATTGAGTCGACGGTCGCAAAACATCGTCACCTGGGACCAGCCCGGACCCAACACGGCACCACAACGGAATAACAAGGAGACAACACGGAGCCAACACGTATTACCCTGGTACCATCACGGCAGCACCACGGACCATCCTGGAATGACCCGGACAAAATGCCAGACAAAACACGGTGTCAACAAGGATTACACCATACCATCCCGAATTGACCCGGACCTTTCCGTATTAGCTACGGACTGCCCGGGACCCAACACGGACCATTTAAATCTCGCCGTTTGCAACGACATCGGTTGCAGTCGCTTCTCCCTCGTGAGGCTCATCTCGGCTATATATTATAAGGTGTGACAGGTGTAAAGTCAAACACAGAACTAAAATAAATCTGAAAATGCGTCCCTTATTGGTTTCGAACTCAGGTGGTCCGTGGTGATCTGTCTTCATCTACTCCGGGACCACCAGGGGCAATCCGTAACGGACCGTCCCGGATTTACCCCCCCCGGACGGTCCCGGATGACAACGGCAATTTTTTACAGTTTAAAATTGCCGGGGTGGTGTTCCGGACCATGAGGGACCTTGATGGACCAACCCGGACTGTCCCGGAGAAGCCCGGACCCAACACGGATCTGTCCCCGGAGGACGGTTGGACTGGGGCTTAAATATGTGATAATAATATGAATTTGACAGTGACTCAAATTGCATTAATTTGAAAAAAGAAGGAAAAACAGGGTTAACGCACACGTGCAGAATCAGATATCAGGTCGTGAATTTTCCAGTGTAGAACGGTTTGACGATCAAGTATGCCACACTGTGTATTTTGATTGATTTGACTAACTGAAATGGATGGTCTCACATTTAAAAATTTTGTTTATCCTAGTTATGGCACTGTCACACTATTGCGATGGGCAAGGCACATTTTCTAGCCCAGTACTGGTTTGTTTACCCAGGGATCATGAATAATTAAATTTAATTGCGCGCT
>JAUELF010275161.1:0-19684 GCA_031471495.1 Clinocardium nuttallii | reverse complement strand
AAAACCAGGAAACATATCAGTAGGTGAAATGGCCGCCGTGATATGACTGAGAAATTGTTAAAAACGGCGTTAAACCCCAATCAATCAATCAACCCTTTCCACCTGTAGATGCATTTTGACGCATGTGCAGAAGACGACTTTTGAAAACACTGTGTCAAAAAGAGAAATTGCTCATAATGAGAAATTTATATTGTTGCAACATGTTCAACTCCATTCAAAAAATATTTTTTTCAGTTATAGATATTTTTAGATGTTTTCAAAAATTCGCCCTTCACTGGAAAGAATATTGTGGATATAGAGGCCATGAATACTATCATAATATTGAACTTTGTTTAAACCGGGGTTGAGAATATTCAATTTGAAAAATCACATGACGTATATATGTTTTACCTCGTCCCCGGTTATGTTCTTCAGCCTGCGATCAACCTAATATTTACATTTTCGCTGATGTTTATCATTAATTGAATTCGAAACTAGGCTATTAACTTCTTATCATATCAGATTTCAGAAAGCATTAACCTGTGAAACATGATAGGCTCAAAATCTAATTTGATTCCATATGTTAATATTTATAAATAAAAACCTCTTTACTTGTATTCATGCAAAGGACTCGCGAGTTATTTAGCTTACTATAACATTTGTATATCTTTATTACTTAAACCGATTCTTTGAACGGATCTGTCTTTGAAAAGCAGTGTTTCATCGAATCTGAAAGCTGCACTGTTCTTTGATAGCATCTGATCACTTGTTCGCTTTTCTTAGTAAATACTAAAGTATAAATAAACAACAGAAGCTGGCGATATATATCTGTCATGACAGGTTCGATTAAATCCTGCAATCACTTGAACAAGCCGACACCAAGGTGGTTTCTACAACTATTTGATACTCACTGACATGATATGGATTTGTTTTGTCTTGTCGGAACTGATACGACGAGCTTTGTCGTTGAATCTTGAACTCCGGTGTATAATGGACTTGCGATGCTGACTCGTAGACCATAATGCACACTTTTAAGGTATCAATACATTACGAAGCTTTCGATACATAAATTATATAATCATGAATCCTAAATTAATTAAAACTAGACCTTAACTTCGCTCGCTCGTATGTTGATATGATGACCACCTCATACAGGTCATCTCAGATTGACCTTTCCATCAGCCAATCAAATTTCGCTTACCAAATTATTCGGTATACAACAGGTTAGATAATCCAAATAAATAAAGCATAAAAGGAAGCGGTGATTATAAAGTGTTCTTATTGTATAGCACGGGCGTTTGTTGTATCGTACGATTTCATTGGGCATAAAAACCGAGCACCTGCTCATGAGTATCTTCGATTGTTTAAGGTAAATTCGAGACAACCCTTTATGCGTTAAAGTCAGATTAAATATATATAGCGAGGAAGTGTGTTCTGATTCAAATGAGATTGCATATCCATTCTTCTGTCGACTTTGAATACTAGTTTAACCATGTTTAGAACTGAGAATGTGAACAACGAGAGGTAAATAAGAAATAACTGAAGCTGAACAATTTTTCTAAATTTCACATTTTTCCTCACTTCTCAACATTTTTTTCATAAGTAATTATTTTTTAGTACAAACTAGCCTTTAATGTACTGGTTTAATAGTTATATTTATAATTAAAATACCAAACGGATGACCTATGTGTTCATGTATTTTCCATTGGAAGACACGCTCTGTTGATATGAATCTGAACTGATTTTTTTAAACGAAAGTGGGCCATGGCACACGAGAACACACCTTCTGGACTAGACGACCAGCGACGACTCAGATCAGTTTGCACTTACAGGAAGTCAAGTCATGATCTTCCCCTTTCAAAGACTAGTCGTAAAAGTGTCCTGAAGTTTAATGGAGAATGACTGTAACCAGAACTCGACGATACAAGTATGCAATTTGTTCATGAATAGCATTAATCTCAATTCCCTTAAACGGAGGTTTCATGTGCGAATAGGAAAGATCGAGATCAATATGTGCCTCGGGGAACTCGGATCAGAATCTTCCCTATTTGCAAACTGGTCGTACAGGCATTGTGGACGCCTCCCGATAACGGCGTTGACTCATAATGCAATACTTGACTGTACAAGTATATACTTTGATCGTACATAATAGTAATGTCAACACCGCTTGACTTACAGTTTTCATGTGACTAGTACCAAGTCACACTTGAACATACTTTCGAGATTTTGCAAATAGTGAAGATCGTGATCAGCGTGTACGTTCGGGAGGTCAGATCACGATATTCACTCTTCGCAAACAAGACGTACAATAGTTGTAAAGCCTTCTGATAGCGGCGTTGACTAATTATTCGCTAATTGACTGTACAAGTATATAATTTGATCGTACATATAAGTAACGTCAAAACCGTTTGAACGTCGATGCTCGCGTGACGTGACAGGAATCCGCTGTAGTCGAGTGGTTAGCTTCGGGGATTTCGAAACCGGGTGTCCCGGGTTCGATCCCCAGTCGCGGCACTACGGTCATGGTGGAGTGCCCTTGGACAAGGCACATTTTCTAGCCTAGTACTGGTTTGTTTACCCAGGGATCATGAATAATTAAATTTAAATGCGCTCAATGACCTTAGCTGTCGATGCGCCATAAAACAACATACATTAATTCATAGCTTGCAAAGATGAACTTGATTGTACATCTAAAGTAAATCATAAAACATAAACATGTCTACTGACGTCACCGACGCGTGTGCTGGTGACAATGACAGGTAGACAGTAACAGTTCTCCGGTGACAATGACAGGTAGACAGTAACAGTTCCCCGGTGACAATGACAGGTAGACAGTAACAGTTCTCCGGTGACAATGACAGGTAGTCAGTAACAGTTCTCCTGGGACATTGTCCTGGCGAGATAGAACTGATTATCAGAAAACCTGTAAATCGAAGATACGGTCCTTTGTGTTTTATTCATACATATTTAATGTGGTTATAACGACAAATGAACCAAGACAGACAACTCTTCGTGTTACAATTAATACGTCGGTGAGTCGGTCGTAAGCTAACCTAACCACCATGAGCGCCTAGGAGGGAAGGCCAGTTCTGCTTTGTTTAACAATTTCCCACATACAATGAATCTGCAGCAGACGACTTTGAAAACATGAAAAAATCTTCATAAAAAGATAGCTTAATTGTTAAAATTTAGTTGAAAACATTGTGGCCAAAGAAGAAATTTTGCTCAGTGCAATTTCACATTTGGCCACAGTGATTTCAAAAGTCGTCTGCTGTTATTGCATCAAACTGTGTCTGCAGGTGGAAATGGGTTAAGTTGACCTAGATGAAAACTGTTATGCTTGCGGCGAACAGTACGGAACTATTTCAGACGGCGTCGTCATAAAAATTAATATATAATACGTGCTGTCTGTTTTTACTATGTAAGATCATAAAAATACCATATCACTTATATATATCCAGCGATTTTTTTTACGAATGGAAGAGGGCACGCTGTCTATTTTTCGATAAATTTTAATCAATCAATTAATCGATAGTGCTTTGCTTTGATATTTTATAAAAAAAAAAAATGAAAAGTTTTTAATCTTTTAACCCTTTCCCACATACAGACGCGTTCAGACGTCTCTGTAGCAGACGACTTTTGAAAACATTGTGTAAAAAAGAAGAAATTGCTAAAACACTATTCAATAATTAAAATCTCATTTACGGAGATTTTCTTCTATTCATGTTTGGCAAAAATAATTCAAAGTCGTCTACCGTAGATTTGTTGTATGTGGGAAAGGGT
Source organism: Clinocardium nuttallii (assembly GCA_031471495.1). Taxonomy (NCBI): domain Eukaryota; kingdom Metazoa; phylum Mollusca; class Bivalvia; order Cardiida; family Cardiidae; genus Clinocardium; species Clinocardium nuttallii. Next base: position 15,922 of record JAUELF010275161.1, on the reverse strand, counting down.
TAAGTAGGGTTTTTTGACGCTGGTTGTGTTTTTTTTGTGTCGTAGGTTTATTGGACGTTCGTTCATCCAATCATGTCAAATTTTTGCAGTTTTATCTAGGTCGAAATTGTTCGCGACACATTTACATTTTTTTATTCATAATTTGCAGCAATGCCTTCCTCATAAATAAATAATATACTTTACCAAAAGGTCAACAAGTTTGAAGAATACATCAGGATAATGGTTAATACTTGAAGTCATTCACACAAAAAGAACCGTTTGTGTGAAATAGTTTGGGTATAGACGAACGAAGTCAACATGTGGTTCTCATTTCTGTATATCATTATGTCTATAGATTGTTATAATATAGAGATGTACAATATAGCCACGCCAAACAAAAAAATGTTTGTCATTTTTCCTCTATACAGCCTTTAGAGCAGCCATTTGAAATCATTGTAGGTCAATTATCTACATATATTGGACATTCGCAGCAAGAAAGCAGGGCAACATTTCAAAATATTTAAACAATCTGCATTTATACTTTCACTTACACATGTGTATATAAGCTAGTTAACCAGAGTCTCCACGTACACACGATTTATGATGTCTATGTGGCGAAATACTTTTGAAAACATTGTGAAAAACAGCACATTTTGCCCCAATGTTTTCAACCTGATTCAATAGTTATACTTTCAATGCAGACATTGTTCATGTTTCTGCTATTATGTTTGCAACGTCGTCTACCTCAGATGTGTAAATGATACTTAAGCACGTCTGTATATAAACAGTTCTCAATACACGAACTAGCACCTTCTTTTTACATGCCATGACCTCTTCATTCTTAGATCGACTGTCGATGCCAAGTCATTGGTTAGACGCGCATAATTACCCACACACTTTGTTGTTATGTAACAATAAGTATGGAAGTACCTTGGCTGGTGGCCTTTCATTATCAACGTTTAAACGGAACTTTGGGAGTTGGTTGTACTTGTACTTTTTCCACATACAACAAATGAGTCGTCCTGCGAGAAAACCAACATTATGGCATCTGCGTAATGTATCGACCCGATCAGCCTGCGCTGCCCGATGCTGTGCTGATAAAACTTGACAACTCACCGAAAATGAACGAACATCAACCAGTTTTCTCATGGGACCTGCGGACCTGCGAATACTACTTACTTTCCCCTGACTCCTGGCAGATTTCGGAAGTACATGCATAAGAGATTAGCGGCTGTAACTCTCAATTGCCCAGAGTGAATTATTCAGTGTGCCCATGCGTCCATTAATATGAGCCGTCCCGCGAGAAAAAACAACATTATGGCATCTGCGTAATATGTATCGACCAGATAATCCTGCGCTGTCCGCGCAGACGGATCGGGCCGACATATTCCACCTCAGGGAGATATAGGTATATATTAATGATTCCTGAAACAGAAATTTCACAGGAGGCGAAACGTGTCTGTCCGGGTTAGCCTGCGCGACATGCATAGGCTGATCCGGGTCGGTACTTTACGCAGAGTCCATCATGTTGGTTTTCTCGCGAGACGGCTCATGTGGTATCTCCTTAGATCGCGATCAATTAGAGGTCACTACGTTACGCATCGACTTGGCCGCTTCTAAATAAGTATCGATCTATCGTGAACTTTTCGTCAGGTTAAACTTGATACCTTATTAATTAGACATTTAAAAAAAACCACCACGTAATGGGAAAATGTATACATATGTGTAATGACCAAGCTGACCCTATTCAGCAATCTCTCCTTTTGTCACAATATTTTCCATTCGATTTAATGATTATGGGGATTTTCCACAGTTGTGCAAAGACGTTATCAAAGTCGTCTGCTGTAATATTGTTATATGCGGGGAAAGTGTTATATAACTAACATTTACAGCCTAAGACTTAACGTGAACCAAAGAGTTTAGATTGGGCATAACCATCATACATGTACGATTTGACCTTTGTCAGAGATGAGATCAAAACATTTAGGAACAACGCCGTGGCTTTTTCACTCCAATCTGTCCTTTAACTTCATGAACATGCTTTAGTTAAAACGACGGTTATTCACTGCATAGCAGTCGTGCAGTGACTTTCTTTTCATTATGTATTTCTCACAACGCAATAAACAAAAGAAATCATGTATTCTGATTCTCTCGACTATTTACAGAAATCTGACACAGTCGCGTTGACTTAAGGACAATGTTACTAGTCTATGAAATCGCAAATTTGTAAAGTATGTCCGAATTCAAAACCTCTTTCCGGGCGTCTCCAGCTTGCTAGATCCAATAGCATAGTACATTGGAGATCCTGTTTGGGCTGCACGGATCATCGCTGGTCGCTAGAGGTCGGTTTTCGACTGTTGTGAGCTCATTGTGAGCTCTGTTCTCTATGTAAAGGCCTACAGTATGATTGATGTTGGCCTAGATTACGTACGAAGGGACCAGTACACGTTTTTCACATTTTACAGTCCTTTTACAGCACACACATGAAGAATGTTGCAGCCTGCTTACAAAGACGACATTCTTCCCTCTTCACTACAGCGCCCGGTACAACCAACTGTTCTATACTGGTCAACATTAAGTAATCACACAGAGATAATACTAACTATATACCTTTATTTTTGGGCATAAAATACAAACATGAATTATCACACAGAAAATACTAACTATATACCTTTATTTGGGCATAAAATACAAACATGAACTATCACACAGAAAATACTAACTATATACCTTTATTTGGGCATAAAATACAAACATGAAAACTATAATAATCACACAGTAAAAAAAGAACTTCCTTTTTAGGGGAATAAAAATACAAAAATAAACTATAATCATGTGATGCAACAATATATTTATATTGAAAAAAATAATTGTAACCATTTCCCAAATAAAGGCGCATTTCGACGTCTCTGCAGCAGTCGACTTTTGAAAACATTGTGGCAAAAGGAGGGAGACATTTATCATAAAGGGCATTTTCTGCTTTTTCAATAATTTTACGTAGATGTTTTTGAAATCGTCTGCTTCTGATTTGTTGTATGTTGGATAGTGTTAAATGTTAGCATGACTGTATAGTAAATATGTGAGCCCGAATATAACTATTATCATTGTAAATGTCGATGTCTCCAGTTTTCCTGTCTGAAGGATGACAACTGATTTACAGTTTCAGGAATTATATCACTTCTATTTCTGTATAAACCTCGGTCAATACAGAAACAAATCTCTTCGAACATAAACAAACGTGTATAGTAGGCCTGTAGCCCTTATATCAAATAATTTGCATCGCTTTTATAATGATATCCGTTCAATAGTATATTTCAATATTTCCCGGAACCGGTTTCCCTTTCTCTGTCTATCTACCTTTACCATTTATCATCGCAATGAGTCGTACTCAACGAACAGACAACCACTACACTGCATTTTGGACATGTGCTGATCCAGATCAAATTGCTCACTTGTGCAGATTTAAATGACTCTACAATGAATGCCAATTAGTCTGGTAATATTACTGATAAACCTTGTCCACATGGATCTTACGAACGTGTATAGTAGTAACTCATCATATTAAATGATATACATTGCACCCCCCTTCATACGTTTTCCTTACCTTATTGTACCTAGACAATTTTGAGACGTATATTTGTATTACTGTTCGTTTAAAGATAAATACCTCTTCTGACCATACATACGCATGCAGGATTCACCATCGATTCATTTAAATGGTGTTTAACAATAATTAATGCATGACGGCATAAACTTAAATCTCAATTCCTGATGACGAACACTAAGTACATGTAATAGAGTGTGATACTTAACACCATCAACCTGATTCTGGCTTAACAAAGACATACATTATTACACAGACATACATTATAATACAGACATACATTATTACACAGACATACACTATTACACAGACATACACTATTACACAGACATACATTATTATACAGACATACACTATTACACAAACATACATTGTTACACAGACATACATTATTACACAGACATACACTATTACACAGACATACATTATTACACAGACATACATTATTACACAGACATACACTATTACACAGACACACATTATTACACAGACATCATACATTATTTCACAGACATACACTATTACACAGACATACATTATTACACAGACATACACTATTACACAGACATACATTATTACACAGACATCATACATTATTACACAGACATACACTATTACACAGGCATACATTATTACAGAGACATACACTATTACACAGACATACATTATTACAAAGCACAACTTTTATTACAAAGACAAACCCTATTACAAACACATATAGCATTACAAAGACATACATTGTTACGTAGCACATATATTATTACAAAGACATACATTGTTACGAAGCACATATATTATTACAAACATATACATTATTACAAAGACATACATTGTTACGAAGCACATATATCATTACAAACATATACATTATTACAAAGACATACATTGTTACGAAGCACATATATTATTAGAAAGACATACATTATTAAGAAGCTCAACTTTTATTACAAAGACATACATTATTATGAGGCACATATATTATTACAAAGACATACATTGTTACGAAGCACATATATTATTACAAACACATATATTATTACAAAGACATACATTGTTACGAAGCACATATATTACAAAGACATATATTGTTACGAAGTTCATATATTATTACAAACACATATATTATTACAAACACATCTAGTATTACAAAGACATACATTGTTACGAAGCACATACATTATTACAAAGACATACATTGTTACGAAGCACATATATTATAACAAAGACATACCGTATACGTAGCACATATATTATTACAAAGACATACATTGCTACGTAGCACATACATTATAACAAAGACATACATTGTTACGTAGCACATACATTATAACAAAGACATACATTGTTACGTAGCACATATATTATACCAAAGACATACATTGTTACGTAGCACATATATTATAACAAAGACATACATTGTTACGTAGCACATATCTTATTACAAAGACATACATTGTTACAAAGCACATATATTATTACAAAGACATACATTGTTACGTAGCACATATATTATTACAAAGACATACATTGTTACAAAGCACATATATTATTACAAAGACATACATTGTTACGAAGCACATATATTATTATGAGGCACATGCACTATAATAAACAGTTTACTATTTGTATTATTATACATGCGTATTTTCATAAAATAAATCAAAACTAATTAAATGTTTGCGATAATAAATAGCTTGCTATTATAGATACGTAAACATTGCTTTGTTTGAGTGTTTGTTTAGTTGGGTTTTAAAGCCGTTTTTAACTTATTAGGGATCCCTGGGTAAACAAACCAGTACTAGTCTAGGAAATATGTCTTGCCCAAGGGCACTCCTCCATGATCGCCGCCACTGGGGATCGAACCCGGGATGCTCGTTTCAAAATCCCCGACGCCGTATTACCACTCAGCCATGCTGGACTCCTAGATATATTGCAGTTTTGTAAAACATTACGAGATCTTCAAGATCTGCGTAATTCAGGTATAGTACATTCATGTAAATGTACGTAGGAGCAGATTCTTGTAGATCTGTGTACGTTGCAATAATTATGATATACGCAAACATGTATCATTATATCAGCATACGCCTTTCCCTGATACAGTCGGCATTCGACGCCTATACAGCAGACGGCTTTCGCAAAACATTAAGGGGAAAGAAAGAAAACGCTCTTAGCGTACAAGTTCTCCATTTCCAATTTTAAAGTATGTATCAATGCAAATATCTCCAATGATACATGCAACTTGTTTTTTTCAGCAGATGTCAAATTATGCATTTAACCTTGAATATCAAATTCCCGTATGGTAAAATGTACAGCGTATTTGGGGCAGCTATTTAAGAGGTTATTTATATTGTGAACATTAATTGACCGTGGATGCTTGCATATATAATAAGGACCACTCACTACATTCGACGATACGGCTATAATTGCCGTTAGGGTAACATGCGAATGTTTTTTATAACACGGTATCTCTACGTGCACAGACATTTGAGCGGCGCTCTTCGAAAACCAACCGTTATGAAGTATCGGGTTATCGATGAATCAGATAATGACCATCATCGGGCCATCGAGGTATTCTATGTAATTAGTGGTCACTCTAGATATATCTTAATGACCACGAGGCGTTCAGTACGGCTTGCGTTATCTCAATGATTTAATGGTGTGTGGCATGATTATGTCGTAGAGCATTCTGTAGATACCGGAATGTGGTGCCCCGACTTGTGGCATGATGATATCGTAAAGCATTCTGTATAGATACCGGAATGGTGCCCCGACTTGTGGCATGTGGATGTCGTAAAGCATTCTCTATAGATACCGTATTGGTATCCCGACATGTTGATCTCTTGTACTCGTGAAATCGTCCGATTGCTGGTCTTCTGTAACTCTATTCCAACTGGGTTTTCTTTCCATCTAACACTTATCGTTAGAATATAACCGTAATCCAACGTTATGCGACTTAAGTCACGATTGACCTATCCTGTCATACGCGACATTAAAACAACACACGCAAACAATATAGATTCGGGTCAGTCTGCATATACATTCGGTCTAGATTGTTCTCTTAAGACGCATTTCGGAACGCCAAGCAGGCTGTATTCAGTCGGGTAACGGTAATGTCAAACAGGTAGAACTAAATATAAGCCAGTCCATGGGAAAAACTACACATTGGCATGTCAATCTTAACAGTGAAATGTAATATATAACATCTACTCCGTCTTATCTGAACTATATTACGTTTATCTAAAATGCTAGTTTTTGAACATTTTAGATATCAATATTTAGTTGTTACTTTCAATTATCTAAATGGAACGAATTCAAAAATACAAAACACGACTCTAGCACAAGCCTTTTTGAACAAACCATTAAGACTGGCTAAGTTACGTCTAGGGTGAATGTGTCATCTTTTACGAAGTACATCAAACCCCGATCTTGTAAGTGACAAAACAAACACAAACTGTATGTTTCAACGTTTCTAATGCCACTTTAAATTCAATATGGAATCCCTAGGGCTGCTGCCATGGACTTTTGACAGATTCAAGGCACTCTAAAACCAAGACATGAATATGCTTTTGTTATTATTATTGGATTCACTCAGTCTGTATGGTTTCTTCACATTGAATTGATTGTTCTTGGTAAACAAAAAACCCTGCAGATGTTTTTATTTTTAAGTAAATATTCATTTTCTTAACGTTTCCCCTGGTACTGGCGGTATATATGGAGCTTATGCAGCAGACGATCTTTACAAATAGTTCCTAGTTCAATGGAAAAGGAAGAATTTATCCTGAATGCCAATTTCAACTTTTCTCTTGCGGTCTTTTTAAAAAAAAAAAATAGTGATCACACGTATATTATTATATTAGCCGTCTCGCAAGAAAACCAACAGTGTGGTCTCTGCGTAAAGTATCGACCCGGGTCAGTTGGAACATGCCGTACAGGCTAAACCGGACAGACGCTTTTCGCCTCTTCCTCATTTTTCCTGGTGAAACACGTTTGTCCTAACATATTGTCAAAGCAGAAGATTCTATACGTCATATCGAGTAGACGAGGAAGTTAGATATGGAGAGTAAAGCAAACACGACGTTCTCTATTGACTTGCTCCCATTTTGGATCCAAATGATATTTATATTTGAATAATGTTGAGTGTGTGTTGCGACGCATTTCCTTTTAACATGTGTGCAATATTGTATTTTATAGACCTTTTTCTTAACACTCTATACACCTTTATTCATTTTTTGTTTATTATTTGACTCGGAAGGACGGGGCTTCAGTCGGGTCTCTGAATAACAGTCTCTTGTGTTGTGCAGAACGGGGTTTTACGAGACACCAGTAACTCCTGTAACGAACTTAATATTGCGAGTGATTATAATCGGCTGTCCCCATTAACCCTGCGTGACATTAAATCAGATCCGTATACAGCCCATACCTGACGTGCCACATGATCAGGAGAATTACTCTTGTTTAATGATGGGTATGAGACAGTTCATCTGTATTAGGGACGCTGTTACATGTTCTAGTACCAGGTCTCTTATATCTCACAATTACTCGTGTTTAATGATGGGTATGTGACAGTTCATCTGTATTAGGGACGCTGTTACATGTTCTAGTACCAGGTCTCTTATATCTCACAATTACTCGTGTTTCAGACGCGGCTCATGATTATAAAACGATAGTCATAATTAATTTGGCACCTGCACCAACATGTGTTTTTCTAGTTGACAAAAACAAGAAAGACCGGCATAATTGTATTTGTTTTTACCGGTTTCCCACATGCAAACGCATGTTGGTGCATCTGCTCTACACGACTTCCGAAGTCGTTGTGCCAAAAAGGTAAAATTTATCAACGCAGTGATTTATTATACCGTTTTCAAAAAGTATACTTTCATTAATAGAAATTGTCTACATGTTTGTGTTAATGTCTGCTGCAGATATGTTGTATGTGAGAATGGGTTTAGGATTATATCCAAGAGGCCATAAATCACATCCTTTATGTATCCGTATCATTGTGGTCTTTGCGTAAAGTATCGACCCGGATCAGCCTAAGCATGCCGCGCCGGCTTACCCGGATAGACACTTTTCGCCTCCTGTGGATGTTCTGTTTCAGGAATCATTACGCTATACCTCTATCCCACTGAGACGGAATGTTTCGGCCCGGATCAGTCTGTGCGGACTGCGCAGGCTGATCTGGGTCGATACATAACGCAGAAGCCATAATGTTGGTTTTCTCGCGAGACGGCTCATATGTTATTATATGGACCGCAACACATGCAGACCAACATTCAGATGTTCAAAAGTTTTAAATTAAAAGTATAATTATCATAACAATTTCATAACGAATGGGGCTTGTTCTGTCTCTCCACTAAACGATCATCATCTTCGATGCCCAATGTGTCACACTGTTCATGTTTTCCCTCTGTATGGACCGTCTCGGTGGTGTAGTGGTAGGGAGTGACCCTCGGGTACGGGTGGTCACTGGTTTAGTCCCCGGCCGGCTCATACCAACTACCTTAACACTGGTAGTAATGGATCTCCCTCCTTGGCGTGCAAACGTGTAGGGTTAGTGTTACGACCGACTTGCTGGTGGCATTATAAATGGACCGGAAGTACTGGTAACTAACCCATTACACGCCGTGTTATAGCTGAAACAATATTAAAAGCGGCGTAATATAAAGCACACACACACACACACACACACACATATCCTTATTATATAACAATGTCTGTAATAACAAAAAACCGGTCTTTTTCAAGTCATTTCACTTTTAGTTCGACTTTTCGACGCAAAGGCAAGCTATCCTGCTCGCCTCGGCGTCGGCGTTTGTGTCACAATTTGATACAGTTTGTTGTACCACCTCACTCTTTCAAAACCAATAGATATTACTTTGAAACTAACAAACAGTACTTGTTCACCATTAATACCTTCATCAACAGAGAACATAACATTGACAAGGTTTTTGTAAGAATAATGGCTTTTGTATTACTTAGATATTTCGTTTTTTGTTCACCATCATTACCTCCGTCAACAGACAATACAACATAACTCTCTCAAGGTTTTTGTAACAATTTCTTGTGCGCCCTTTTGAGACTTAGAGTTTTTGTTAAGTTTTTCGAACCACTCCACTTTTTTCAAAACTATTAGAGATATTGCTTTGGAACATACAGTACTTGTTTACCATCATTACCTCAATCAAGAGACAAGAGAACATACAATTGTGAAGGTTTTGTTAGGATTATGGATCTTTTTCGGCTTAACCCTTTAGGATATTGCGGTGAAACTTGGAATATCTGTTAACCATCATGACTCCTATCGATAGTCAAGAGGAGGTAACTATGTCAATGGGTTTTTTGTTTTGCCTATTACTCGTGCAAATTTGTATTACTGCAAAAAATATTTGTTTTATTGTCAAGCTCTAAAAAGTCGAGCGCGCTGTCTTATGGATATCTCTTGTTTAATTAACGCGATTTTAATCCAAAGGAATCTTAAATATGAACGGACGAGTGTGTGGCTATTGGACTAATTAGCAAATGGAAGAGAGAAATTGTGAATATCTTGATTGCATTACATAGTTTTAGCGCGTTCACGGTATCTACCAGTTAGTTCTACACCGAACAACAGTAGAATCATGTCCCATGAACAATGTTCGTAATGTCATTCGCACGGCGAGAGTTCATGTAAGCATTTTAAGAGCACGCGGCCTTGCCAGAGTTATTGAGTGAAAATGAAGTCAATGAAGAATACAGATCAATATAATGAGCGCACGTAAAAAGTTACACGTGGATGTATGTCGGGATGCCAACGAAACACAAACACAAATATAAACACATACATACACATGACAAAACTGGAACATTTGTTTCCGATTGTGTTTGTATAACATAATTATCTTCTATATGCTTACCATTATGAAGTTGGATTATACCTTTTTCTTAAGATTCGTATGGTTCCCTTCATCGTTGATCCCATTACTGAATACGATGTACTGGTACCATGTGGTGAATGATAAATACATTGATACCTATGACCCAATTTACCTTAGAACTTCTGACACAATCCCAGTACGATTCACAAGGATGGATTATATTGGCATAAGTATTATAACGATTTCATATAACTTTCCGGTATCATTGATAATCAAGCTGACGTCCAAATGTTCTCGCTGAAGCCCTGGTTTAGCAATGTTGTATTTATTTATCCCTACATAAATCACGATATCAAAGCTCAAATGTCTTAATAAACCGCTTAGATAATCCGTAGGAAAAACAAGAAAATTGAGTAGAACACGTATGATATACATTTGATAGTACATTGGTGACTAATTTCGATATAAACTTTGAATATATGGCGATAATAAAAGAGTGTAGAAAGCTAAAAACAAAACAAGCCATGTGCTATTTCTTTTTTGTTTACCCTTTTCCTCATATAGAAGCTTTCTGGCGCCTCTGCAGCAGACGGCATTTTGAAAACATTGTGACAAAAGAAGAAATTGAACAAAATGTGCGATTTCTCCTCTTGCCACAATGTTTTCCACTTTTAGTCATATGTCATCCATTCAATTAAAGAGATTTTCCATGTTTTGATAAAATATGTTCAAAGTCGTCTGCTGCAGAATTGTCGTATGAGGGAAAGGGTTAACGATAAGACATTTATTATAAAAATGTGAAATGGTGATTATGCGCAGATTACCTCTTTATTCAGTTTGCTTTTAGTGTCACAATTTGTTATCTTTAATCCACCTTAAAGCTTGAAATAAATAAACGTGTACACACACTGCATACAGTTTATATAAACATCATTGAAGTATATTCATAGTCAGGTTTGGATTTGGAATGCGTTTTAAGTGCTATTAACTGGACGACTCTTTAATTATGAAAGCAATCATTTATGTAAAAGACAAAGAAAGCCGAAGATTTGTACCGACCTTTTATAATACAGTAGAAATGACAAGAATCTCAATTCGCTGTGGTATTCGACTAGAAATTTGCGTGGGGGTACGAAGCACGCGCCGATGGCGTCGTTAGGTGTGAAGTGGGAACATTGTATAGATGTACTTCTGAGTTTTGGTGCCAGAATATGAACTCTTCTCTTCCAATCGTTTTCTTCAAACAAATTCATTTTTTTACTAATATATTATAACTATAATTAGTATCATCATATATATATATAAAAGCTATTGTGGCGTTTAAAGTTATTTTGATTTGAGTTCTCGAGATTGAATGGTGTATCGATTGAAGTGTTTTGGTATAACCAGGGTCTTTCAAAAGACCCTGGTATAACCAAAGCATGGTAGTCCCAATGGGACTCAATAATTTGTGTTATCCCTGTTACCTTGTTCTTTTGGATATATGTCAAATATCCCGTATTTCCATAGTCAGATGAATGGAAAATAATATCAAAATATTATTAAAAAAATATTCAACCCTTTATAAAAAGAATATACAGTTAGCTCGTCCAAGATTGACCTTCGACATATTTGACCTTCGACATGTTTGACCCTTTCCAAAACATAGTCGCTTTCTGACAGATCTGCTGCAGACGACTTTTACCAACATAATGACAACGAAGAAATTGCTCAAAACGAGAAATGTCTTTTTTTGTCACCATGTATTCAACAGGATTTAATAATTATTACATCATATAAAAATAATTTCAATGTTATGCCTAGATGTTTCTTTTCAAAGTCGTCTGCTACAGAATTGTTGTATGTGGGAAACGGTCATGTTTGACCACACACATTTACGAACTGCATGTATGTTCTATTACCAATCAGTGTGATTGGACACTACAGAGATCATGCGATGTTTCTAGCAAACACTGTGCCAATGCAAACACACATCCCGGCGTATGGAATCCTGGAGTTAATTAGTACCACCCCACACTGAGCACTAAAGAACGTTTACAGACACCGTATGATGTACGCCGGCACACGGAAAAAAAGCCTATAAAGGCGCATGTGAATTGTGTGTATTTGCAGACAGGCAAATGTGAATCCACACAATGCGATCACGATTATAAGTGTCGGTCCTCGTAAACCGACTCTGCTATCAGCGAAGATCCAGATTAAACTCGTTATCTGCGTGTTAGGGCAGTCTAGGCACCGTTTTCACTGTTTAATTGTGCAGGCATTATTGAAGGTTTTGTAGAACGATTGTCGTATTTTCAGTCATGCAATTTAATAATATATAGTTGCAGTAATCTTTTTTTTTTTTCGAAATTAGCAACTTTTATTTTTCCAGACAATAAGAGAAACGACAACACATAGTAAATTGGACAAGCATGGTTCTAACCGTAACATGGTGCTACTTAAAATAGACCATCTGTAAGATCATTCTTTAGAGTTACTGATCTGAAATCTGGGGGTTAATATAACAAAGGAAAATCGAGTCTGCAGTAACATATGTTATGAATAAACCATTAAGTGTCGATTCTGATGTTTTATTATTCATTCATTTTGTTTTTTAATGTACGGTACACACAAAAATACCATCACAGGTTTAAGCCCTAACAGCCCACTGATCACTGTGAATGATTAGGCGTCAATTTGAGCAAAAGTTAGGGATCGCTGTGACCAAATAAGCATTTCAAACTTAAATTCAACAAATAAAAGAAGTGACATCTAGAATTTAAATATTTCAAAGACTTACCGTGTGCGGATTTTTTTTTTTATAGTTGTCTTAATGAGGGACCTTTCGATTTTTTAATCAGTGTATGCATTCCAAATTAGTGTCGCATATGTAGTGGCGTATAATTTGTGAACATTTTGGAGGGCATCACTTATTAAGTAGCATGATAACGTTGACTTTATCATGAGACTGAAATATAAACAACGTTACACGAACATATAATTCTTAAATATCACTTACTATCTTTAAATGGTTTCAGTTATATGCCACCAAGGTCGCAGGTTCAGTACACCATTGTAGGAAAACATGTAACTATGCTAATTACATTGATGTGCGGGCGGTTATATTAATATTATTTACTATTATATAGGTAGTGTTGGGTCGGGGCATACATATACAACAACAACCACGACAACAAGACTGGTTAAAGGCACACACTAAAGGGTGTTTAGGGCAGTTAAACGTTTTGTATCGATTGTTAAACTTATTTCAGTGATTAAAACTGCGTCTGTAAACAAGCTTTAATAGCAATGTTACCTCAATCAATATCTGTTGTTATTCAATGCTTGTTCCTTGTAAAACATTAAAGGCATGATGACGCACGTGCTAACTGGTCCCGGTATATATCATTTCTTTCGAGGTAGAGACTCATAACACCATGGATTCAAAATGCAGATATATTTTGATACATAAAAAGCTTGTCATTTTTTTAATTTTTTTTTTAAATGAATGTATGCTTTGATACTTTTTAAGATACAACCAGGTACGAAGATCTTATCTACGTCCCTGATACAACATATAAAATATATGTGGTTGATACCTTTTAGATACAACAAATAGAACATATGTTCGATTAAATAATGCTAGTAGAAATAGAACAAGCTAGTACTTTCCAATCGAATATGCCTCACTAAACAAGTTTTCGATTGGCTGACATTGTATATTTGGCGCTTAAACTTTTCAAACATTTAGTTAAGTATTGTTTGTTCTCAAAATGGCTAATACATTTGAATAAGCGAGGGTAAAACCTTACCCAGCGTCTTTATGTCTTCCAAATTGAAATATATGCAATTAAAAGATTGGAATGTTTGTACAACTAAAACCGAAAGTAGAATTTTTAACGTACACACACACAGGGACGTCGAATCTTAACTACGTCCCTGGTACAAATAAGAAATCACTTGGAGATGAAGAAATCAATTATTATTTGCAATATCAAAAAAATAAAAACTGTTTTATTAATCGGTTTATCGTTGATTAAATGAACGTTGATGTTTGCAAAAGAGAGGTTTTCAAGTGCATATAAAATCTGCATTATCTAAAAACCTAAAATATTCGATAACGGATCTTATAATGGATAACACAATTAACCTTTTGGCCTTCTTAGTTGGCTCCCCATACATTCAGAGAGCGGTCAGACCATATATTGAAGTAGATTTTCGACCCTTTTCTGATACAAATAGTATATGATACCTGGTGTAGCTGATGGATTTTGAAAAGATAGTGTGGAAAAGATATAATTGCTCAAAACCAGTAATTTCTTGAGTTTCCAAAATTTACGCAATAGATCAAATGTATAGATCTGTTGCTTATTTTATATTTATTTCAATATTTTTGCAAGATATTTAAAACAATCGTCTCTTTAAAACGATGATATCAGGTAAAGGTTTAACTCTTTCCCTCATATAGACGCTTTCTGACGTCTCTGCAGCAGAAGGCTTTTTGAAAACATAGTGACAAAAGAAGAAATTGTCACAATGTTTTCCACTTTTTGTCATAAGTTATCCATTCAATTATGGAGATTTTCCATGTTTTGAAAAAATATGATTAAAGTCGTCTGCTGCAGAATTGTCGTATGAGGGAAAGGGTTAATAATCCCATACACAATCAATATGATCGAAAACTCATTGTACTTTGTCCCCCATACAAACAAACAAACTGCAGCAGACGACTTTGATAAAAACTAGCCAGAATGTTAATAAACAAATTCATGGAATATATTCATAAACATAATTCATGAAGCGTTTATCCTTTTGCAGCATTTGCCACAATGTTTTCAAAATAAATCTGCTTCAGCTGACGGCTGTTTGAAAACATGGTGACAAAAGAAGAAATTGCACAAAACATGCAATTTCTCCTTTTGACACAATGTTTTCCACAGTTAGTCATAGGTCATCCATTCAATTAAATATGTTCAAAGTCATCTGCTGCAGAATTGTTGTATGAGGGAAAGGGTTAAGTAATAATTCTATGACGTTAATCATACACAATAACCGCATTACGCAGATCTACTTAATTGTTTTTCCTTGCCAATTGATACAAAGGAAATGGAACAAAATTTGAACGAAAACTTGGCTCTAAATAATAATTTACCTGATATAATATTTTGAGACATCTGCATTTAAAACATTAGATAAAAAGTGTTCAAATTGGAAAGTAATTATTAAGAGGTTAAATTTGAGACAGTGTTGCAAACATGAAGATTTTGCTTAAAGATGATCCAACAATATTTTCAAGTTCCTCCATAAAGGCTTAATTAAAGATCTGCCAATAGAACTTTACCATATAATCCAAAAGCACAAAATATATCAGAAACTTCTTTTATGCTTTATATCTCCGTATACTGGTTAGCTACCCAGGTTTGATTGATTGATTGATTGGGATTTAACGCCATTTTTAACAATTTCTCAGTCATATCACGGCGGCCAGTTCACCTACTCATAT
>JAUELF010275150.1:0-10671 GCA_031471495.1 Clinocardium nuttallii | reverse complement strand
TCCTTCATTTCTTTATTCATTTCATTTGTACATTATGTTAAGATATTGGCAATTATAGAACACGTTATAAAACAATCAAGTCTCAAATACAAAGATTGGGGAAGTAATAGCTCACTTTACTTCAACTTACAAAATAGGTCACTTATTTGCAAATCATAAATTTAGCCGTCCCGCGAGAAAACCAACTTTGTTGGCTCTGCATAAAGTATCGACCCGGATCAGCCTAAGCATGCTGAGCAGGCTAATCCGGACAGACACGGTTCGCTTCCTGTGGTTTTTCTATTTCAGGAATCATTACTTTATACCTCTATCCCCCTGTCGCAATGTGTCGGCCCAGGCTGATCTGGGTCGATACATTATGCAGAGTCCATAGTGTTGTTTTTCTCGCGGGACGGCTCAAATATAATCGTATACATTTTCTAAACATATGCGCGTATAAATAGCGTCTCGTCAACATTTCTAACATATTAATCCTTTCACCATTTCTGTAAAAGGAGAAATAACGCGTGGTGCCGAAATTAATCTTCATTTGCCACAATGTTTTCAACTCTAGATAATAAGTGTTCTTCCATTTTAAGGGATATTTCCATAATTTGGCTTATATGTGTTTTAAAATACTCGTCTGCATATCTATTGTATGCGGGGAAAACGTAACACTTATTAACTCGCCTTATCTGTGAATATGGGTTGTAGGACGTTTCCGCCAATGGACGTTTTGGCAAAACTGTTTTGTCCAAGGGCCTTTGTTCTAGGAAATTTTAGGCAAGAGAGTTTATAGGACAGGTTAGACGACTTTGATTTTATATACTATATTGTAGTCTAGCGACGCAGACTGGCAATCAAGGGGATGTGAGTTCGATTTCCAGCTTGACCAACATTTTCCGACGTTTGACAAAAGTCATTGTGACAAGAATCATTCGTCTTTCACCAATGGGCTAACATGGGAAAAGCAGCCAGTTGCTTGGAAAGTATGTTAGAGTACTGGTGTGAGCAAGGTAGGAAGCACATGAGTAGGTGAACTGGCCGCCATGATACGACTGAACGATTGTTGAAAACGGCATTTAGCCCTAATTAATCACTCAAATCTTGTTATAAATATTTATCTCTCTATCTAAAATGAGAGGTATTTTTATGTTTTATTTCAAAAACAATAACATATTCACGTATTATTCAAACAAACTACATTCGGATCTATGAAATATTCGAGAATGTGTTTCCTTACGTGTAATGGTTCTGTTTGCTTTAAACCGTTATATTAGTAGTATAGAAATAATATAGTTTGGATTAAAAATGTGTGAATATACATTTATAATATATATTCTATGTTTACTTTCTTATTTTATGTATTTATTAAAAAAAAATTGTATGTTCTTTTACTTAATAATTTATTTAGAGTATGTTCATTTACTTATTAATTTTCTTGTATTAAACAAAATATAGCATAAAAATAGTGATCTGGCCAAAACAATCTTTTAAAATAAATAAATGACCAAGTTAAAAACTCCTAAGCTCAAAAGTTCGGACGAAAAGGTTCATTGACGGAAACGTTTGCCCATCGTGAGTATGATGTATGGAGGCTTGTGTTGTGTTTGTGTAATATCGAGAAAACAGCCGTCCCGTGAGAAAACCAATATTGTGGACTCGCAAAGTATCGACCCGGATCAGCCTAAGCATGCCACGCAGGCTTACCCGAATAGACACCTTTCGCTTCCTATGGATCTTCTGTTTCAGGAATTATTACTCTATATCTCTAACCCCCTGATACGGGGTCTGCGCAGGCTGATCTGGGTCAATACATTACGCAGAGGCCATAATGTTGGTTTTCTTACGGGACGGCTCTTATGATAAGTATATATAACATCAAAAGTATTACTTTCACGATAGACTATTCCAAGAGTGCAATTAACATGTTTGATACTCACGAACAGAAACATTGTTTCCATGTATCATATATACAAACAAATATTTAGTTGAAAATAAACTTTGACTTAATGATGCCACAAAGAGACGGTTTAAAGCGGTAGTTAACAGTTAAACATATATGTTGATATTTAAACTGTTAAAAACAGAGAGTTTATTAGGATCTAATCCACAGTTTCGTCTAAGTAGTCGACGGGAAAGCATGTTATCAATGTCTGATATTTAAAATAGTGACTGTCTTTATGCTCCAGGTTAATGTCTTGTTACAACGATGAGTATATTTTCACGAAACGAGTCCAGCATCTTTGGCCATCTTATAGAAAGCACTATCGGTGTCCTGTAACAGTCTACTGGGTTCGTCTAATTCCTTAATCATTCCATCGGACAGCACCATCACCCTATAATAGAAATATTTAATGTGACTTGGCTCATTTGAAAATCGACCTGCAGCTCTTCATGACAATTGAGATGATTTCATATGTGTGTAATCGATGTGTTTTTTTCCACGACGATAAAAACTATACTCTGTACTCAAGCTTTGTGATCACGTCTCTGACTGGACAGAGCTTTTGGCAGGGTATCAAACCCGCGAACTCCCGAACCCGTCAGCCACAGATAAGAGATTACTTGAGAGGCGTTATGCAGGCTAATCTGGTCCTGATCATCACACTGGAATTGTACTTTTTGAGAAATTGATCCATATATGTTTCAAGTTTTATTGATGAATCGATTTTCATTATGAATGCAAACAAACCACATGATGAATACATATACAAAGTACAAAACAAACACAAAACGATTGAACTTATCACATACAATTTATAAACATCGGTAACATGTGAAGGACAGGAACAGTTATACAACTATTTTTAAAACCATTAACCACTTACGACACATTTGCAGCAGAAGACTTTGAATTATCTAACCCAAAATAGAGTTGAAAATATTGTTAGAATGTTTTCAAAATTTTAAAACCCGTCTGCTGCAGAGGTATCAGAAACCCTCTTTTTATCGAAAAGGGTTAACCTCAACACAATCCAGTACAATCTTCAACATTAACCAACTACGCAATCAGGTTTCTTAGGGTCTAACGAACAGTGATGAAACTGATAAGAAGTACACAAAGACTCGTGCTGTTAAAATCGCCACACAAATCACACACGCAATACGGTCGGTCTTCCAGTAGCAGGTCGGTTATAGACTGTTTAACTAATTGGGCCAAAATGCTGATTTCAGGTGAGACAGCTAATTACGAACCGATTCCCTGAATCTGTATTGTTTGCAAGAACAAAAGTAGTAACGTTTATTTCCCAAAATTCCTAACTCCTTTTACATGAAAAATAGAGTGACCAGATTTTAAACTTGAAAAAGTCTACTTTCTGGAATTCTGCGTTGAAAGAGTAAACAAATACAATGGGGTCGCGGAGATAACTCGTTCACGGGACTAGTCGAATACATCCTTTAACTCAAATCATATCCTTGAGCAGTTCATCGGCAGTTTTCTGATGATGAAACGAACAACCATAACTACTGCTGGACTGTTACTGATATATATTTTATTTATAACTGACTTGATTTTTTTGATAAACATTAAATGAATTAAAAGACAAAATATAAGTGAGCTCGTGGATATATCCAGCGATCAGTCGAACACGTCAGTAACTCGAGGTTTTTGCTGGTTCCCTATCGACTTTGAGTTATCGCGAGTCCAATATATGTAACAAATACAATTATACTTTCATTTATTAAGAGTTTCCATATTTTTGCTTAGATGTTTTGACTCATTCACATTTTATGTAGAAAATGGTTCATGTAATGTAAAGCGGATTAACCATTTCTTGCACACACTCAACTTGGAAAAAGTATAAAATTAATTATTCAACAAAACAAAAGTAATTGGCAGCGATGGGATTCGAACCGACGCCTCCGAAAAGACTCTGACCCAGTGCCTTAAACAAGCGCCTTTATACTGTTTGGCCACGCTACAGCATACATGTGCAAGGCTGATAATAAACCAGAAACATAACTCTTTTTCACAATGTTTTGTCATGATTATTTGCCTCGTCAGGGCGCGGCTTAATAGGGTTTCCTCCATTACCTTTTCCCACATACGACAAATCTGCAGAAGGCGACTTTAAAAATATTTTGACAAAAATATGTAAAATTTCTATAAATGAAAGTATGATTATTGAATAAAGCTAAAAAAAAAACTGTGGGAAAGGGGAAAATTGCGCATCATAAACAATTCCTTCTTTTGCCACATTGTTTTCAAAAGTCGAGGTTTATACGTGACTTTAAGTTTACAGTCGTATATTAATCGCTCGTAAAAAAAGTGCATGTTAAGTGATACACCTATACGATGACCTCTGTCAGTTATTGTCGACTATAATCGCTGGAACTAATAACACGTGCATGTTTAGTGTATACCGAAAATTCACCAATTGATAACGAGTTGTTATTACAATGGCCTCCGTAACTGATGTGCATAGAGATCTGTAATAGGCCACACCTTTGACGAGTTAAATATGCAGAACAACATACCTATCATAGTCGAGTATAGTATTCAATCTGTGTGCTATAGTTAAAATGGTACAGTCGGCAAACTCTGTTCTTATCGTGTGTTGTATCAAATCGTCTGTTTCAAGGTCAACAGCGGCTGTAGCTTCGTCCAAAATCAGAACACGTGTTTTATGTAATAAGGTCCGGGCTAAACACACCAACTGTCGCTGACCCATACTGAAATGATAAAAGACGTTGATGTAACTTATCAAGCTAAACCCCTTTCCCACATACAGATGTTTCTTTACGAGTATGCAGTAGACACGTTTTGAAATGTTTGTTCTAAAACTTTCCTTATAAAAAAGATAGTTTCCATATTTTTATCCAGATATTTTCTGTCTTCTGTTTCAGATTTCTTAACATATGTGGGTAAAATGCTTAACACTTTTTAGCCACGGAAGGCGAAACCTCTAACTCTAGCTGAATGTTCGAGAAGTGAAATTCAAAAAGGTGCATATTCTCAGTGTCATACGATGCCCTCTCACACCATATGAAGATGATCGCGTAATTTTATGACGACCAATTGTTCTGGTATATTTTAACAATTTCTTTTAATGTGAACTTGTTCAAATATAACTTGAAGTCTAAACTAAGCAGTATAACAAATTTCTTAAGAAATATGTAAATGCATAATTCATTTTGTCGAGCTGTAACTGGGCGAAATATGTTTACTGGAATAGTCTACCAGTTTATATTGTTAAAATGATGTTTCATTTTATTCACATGCGCTGATTTTTCCATACTTCTACTGACATTAGAAATAGTTATGTATTTTTACCAAACATCGTTAGAGACCTCCCTTTAATATAATGTTACAGTGGATGTGACGGCTCAAACATTCGCGTTGTCTACATTGTTGGCTGCTCAATAGTTTATTTTAATAATATGAGCCGTCCCGGGAGAAAACAAACATTGTGGATAACATCGTAGGATAACCCGGACAGACATTTTTCGTCACCTGTGGATTTTCTGTTTCAGGAATCATCACTCTATACCTATACCCCCCTTGGACGGAATGTGTCGGCCCGGATCAGTATGCGCGGACTGCGCAGGCTGATCTGGGTGGACACATTACGCAGAGGCCATACTGTTGGTTTTCTCGCGGGACGTCTCATATTACGTATCGTAGAATAAGCAGCGAAAATCTGAACAAGACTGTTCTAAAATTCAGCATTGAATGTGCTAAACATGTTAGACAAATGTAATAAGCTCGCGCCTATGTATCATAAAACAAGATGTGAACATTTCAACTGATACTGTTCTTGCAATTGTAAATATCACATGCACTTGGGGTGATACGTGTGAAAGCTATCGCCTTGGTCAATATTAATTTTTCTGGTGCAGATCACATCATATCGCACAGCTGAAAAGTCCATAATTGTATAATATCGCATGCTAAACTCACAACAATATAATTTAATATATACTTATATGTAAATGACATGTTTACGTATTCCTCATGCGACTGCTAAATTAACACGAACATTATACACGCGTTGTACAGTATTTTACAAAGGAATATTCGATAATTGAATTTTAATGAAGAATGTGATTTATTTCCCTCGAAACTTGCAAATATATCTGTCACTAGAAAGAAACCATCGACTTGCCTTAGGCTACTTCCACCCTCCCCGCATTCATATTCGAGCTGTCCGTTCATGTGTTGTACGGCGTTCTTCAAATGTGCACACTCAATAGCCTTCCATATCGCTGCTTCGTCGAATCGACCGAATGGATCCAGGTTTTCTCTTAAAGTTCCAGAGAAAAGGACGGGATCCTGCGAAGAGAAGTTATATTTACTTTATGTAGTTTATATTATTGGAGTTAACGTCGTTTTCAACGATTTTTCAATCACAAAACGGCGATCAAAACACTTATTCACGATCCCTTGATGCGAATCCAATACAAGGTAATGAAATACGCAATAGTCAAAGGACACTTCAGCATGAGTAATAGATCACCTCGAACGATACTGGATATTGATCCATGTGTTCAGTGACTTGTCAGATGAGCAAAGTATCATCAATACTTTACTTCAAATAATAATGAGCCGTCCCGCGAAAAAACCAACATTATGGCTTCTGCGGAGACTGATCCGGGCCGACACATTCCATCTCCGAGGAATACAGGTATAGAGAAATTACTCCTGAAACAGAAACTCCACAGGAGGGGAAATGTGTCTGTTCGGGTTAGCCTGCGCGGTATGCATAGGCTGATCAGTGTCGACACTTTACGCAGAGACCACCTTGTTGGTTTTCTCGTGATACGGATCATATGCATAAACGCATCTACTGAGAATGCGCTAGGAGTGTAGCCCCACTAATTTTACATGCGAATTTAAACGAGCCATCCCGCGAGAAAACCAATATTATGGTCTCTGCGTAAAGTATCGATCCGGATCAGTTTTAACATGCCGTGCAGGCCAACCCGGACAGACATTTATCGCATCTTGTGGATTTTCTGTTTAAGGAATCATTTTCATATACCTCTTTCCCTCGGAGATGGAATATGTCGGCCCGGACCAGTTTGAATGAGATTTGTGAAGTGTAACTTTTTATGACTTTTGATTATATATAAATAACTGTTATTAAATCAAATAGACCACCATATACAGCATCGTTATAAAGTGCGTTCCGTTTCCGGTGGTATGTCGATCTAGTTCCGTCAAACGAATACCTTCCTGTAAATCTCGTGTATTTCAAATGGGTTTTTTTTATTTAAAAGATAAAAGCAAACAGTCGACATAAGAGTTATATTTGAAGTAGAATATACCTGTGGTAAAATGGTGAGCTTATTTCTGATATCATGTAGCCCCAGATCTGAGATGTTCTCCCCGTCTATAAATATACTTCCACCAGCAGATTCTATCAGCCGAAACAAAGACAATGTCATAGAGGACTTTCCCGCACCCGTACGACCAACGATACCAATCTACAAAAATAGATAGAAAAGTAACAAATACATAACGAATATTCGTTCAGAATCTAAGTCACATGCAAAGAATACGCGCATAGTAAAAATCAAATTGTTGGAATATGGATGATGCGCGTCATGTAGTCTTTATATGTAGATGAACGGCAAGAATTTCACG
Source organism: Clinocardium nuttallii (assembly GCA_031471495.1). Lineage (NCBI taxonomy): Eukaryota > Metazoa > Mollusca > Bivalvia > Cardiida > Cardiidae > Clinocardium > Clinocardium nuttallii. The sequence continues at coordinate 3,101 of JAUELF010275150.1, read as the reverse complement.
ATACCACCTAAAGGAGGTATCATACACGTTGACCTTTTCACAAGCAATTTAAAATCGTATTGGCATCGTGCTCAATTTCGAGATATCAGCATGGGAAAATGAATCTTTATATAAATTTTTAAAGCAAAATCTCGAAAATCATATACAACATGGCGGAAATTGCAATATGTTCTATAACATGTTAAGACACACTGTTCACTGAAGAATTCAAGTAATAGTAAGTTCGTAGAGCTAATAAGCACGTTAACGATTCTTCCACATATAGCAAGCATACTTAACAATCTATTTTAACAGACCATGCTCGATACTACTTGTCCATTTAGGTGTTTTCTTTTATATAGTTCAGGTAAAACATGTGAAAGAAATGATTGTATCATGGTTTAACCTTTTCGCCAGATCGGAATTTACAGCTTATTCCCTTTAAAACTAAATCCAGGCCCTCTCTATACCGTGTGCAATACTGTCTAAATTCTACATTCCCTGTACTTGGCCAATCATTACGAGGACGTCTATCAGGTTTGACCCACGGTGCCTAGATAGAGAAATAATGTCATACATGTGTTAATATAATTGACGTGGCATTTATAAAATAAAGAAGGGATAACTCAACATGTTTTATAGTTATGTAACACATATATTGTATACATCTTATATTTATAAACACTATGATCGAGCCGAGCCTCCATAGTGTGACAGTCAATCGAATCAACGATGTGAAATTGTGTAGGACCTTAAACAGTGTAATAAAGCAAGATGAGTGTATTGTTTGAACATCTTTAAAATAATTTTGATTAAAGTTCTTGTCAATAAAAACAAAGCCCATGTTTTAATCCTCCATTTGTCTAGAAAAGTACAGAATCTTATGTTGATGTATATTTTTTAAATTAACACATTTTAACTGCAAACTAAAAAAGTGAAAAAGCAAGGCTAAGTGAAATATATTGTGTTTGTTTCTGTGTGGGCCTACATTGAATATTTAACACACCTCGGGATGTAGTCCAGTATACTCTTTAACTCTCTCGGCGGAGACGATGTTCATCTCCATCTCACTGATCGCTTGTATCACCAGATTCAAACTGAGTGTAATCTGCAAAAACAATCATCATCGAATACATTCAAATAATTACCAAATGAAAAATTAAAATATTAGTCATTTCTATTTAAAGATACACTTCGCATTAACATAAAACAAACTTTAAATAATAAGGATTTCAGTTTTCTTCCGTACATCTCGCCAAAACGATGAAATCCTTTTATATTTACAATTACATGAATGGTACAGATGTTTCTCTAAATAAAGAATATCAAGCACATACAATACTGTTCAGTTAGTGTTATTTCAGCCTCATTCGGATGCTTTCGGATGGTATTTCACAATAGTTTATGTTACAATCATTCATTTGAAGGAAAATAATACATCAAATGGAGCTGTTGAAGTGTATCTCATGGGGTCGAAAGAGTTATAATTTGATGACGCTAAGTTATGTCACGAGGAGGGTCATTATTTTATACATTGGATATTTTGACAATTTAGTCAATATGCAAATACATAATTTGTAAATATAAAGTTCGATAACCTGGATTACTTAGGCATTTTGTACATTGTGTTTGGACAATCAACGAAGCAAAATGATAGAAAAATTGTTTTGCAAAACTAGTATCTGCATAAAACGCAACCAGTACCTTTAGATAATTATGATAGTTTTCATCTAGGCTTACAACAGAAAATGGGTTTATGGCAACCTTGAAGACCCGTGTGAGCGTGTACATATGCTTTCCCTGTACGCCTACATTTAGAAGAGCCATAGATGCAACTTCTGATTAGAAACAACACATACAACATAACAACAATCATTAAAGATTTGCCTATTGCAGGCCTTAACCATTTCCCACATACAACACATCTGCAGCAGATGACTTTGAAAACATTGTGACGAAAACTTGAAAAATCTCCATAAAAGATAGCTAAAATAAGTTAAAAACATTGTGGCCAATAGAGAAATTGTTCATCATGAGCACTTTCACCTTTGATCACACTATTTTCAAAAATGTGCTGCTGATATTGCGTCAAAATGCGTCTGCATGTAGGAAAGGGTTAATGCAATGAGAAAACGGGGATACAAAAAGACCCATTCCCGTTGACGTTATTTACAGGTACAACAGCCGTACCACCCAGTATTACCTGTAAAGCGTATGTTATGGACAATCCAACTTCGGCGCCGTTCAGACCATCCGCCAACAGGGCAAATAATGATGCTGCTAGAATTAGTATATTACCCAGGAATTCTAATCGTATACCGATCCATCTGACGAGTAAAATAAATAAATTGTCATAAAAAACACATGCATAATAATTGATCCGCGTCTGTCAATTTAATGTATTATTACATCTCCGTAATGGGATAACATTAAGTTACATGTGTGTATGTCGTAACGCCTGTTGTATAACAAGTCTTTGTTATTTTGAAAAGTTACGTTATCAGAATTTATACTAAATTTTGTTTAATTGATCTTTTACACCGTTTTCAACAGAAGCTAAGTTATATCACGGTGTTCCCTTGCCCAATTACAAATACTATCGGCATTTATTATCATTGATATCATTATACTTCAAGATTCAAGATTTATTTATTCAGTAACGTAAACTTTGCAAAGTTTCTAGTTACATACATATGATGATATACTATATAATACAAAGTTCAAGTCAAGACAACTATGTGCCTAATGCTGTTTTTTTTTTTACAAATTTATCCTATCAATATACATATCAGGTTGAACATATATGAACATGTAAGAAATATACATGTATGTGGATATATGAAGACATATATATCTTACGCATACTTACACGTACATATAAAAGATAAGAAACATGTTGAATTTTCATGGCAGAAAGATCGAGATTTTTACGTGCTATTAACTGAGCTTATCCTTTGTGCAAAAGATTCACGTAAATATTAAGACAGTGATTAACACACAAAACAAGTATTAACCCTTTCCCCCATACGACAATTCTGCAGCAGACGACTTTGAACATATTTTGTCAAAACATAGAAACTCTCTATAATTGAATGGATAACCTATGACTAAAAGTGGAAAAC
>JAUELF010275139.1:0-10671 GCA_031471495.1 Clinocardium nuttallii | reverse complement strand
AACTACGACTGAGAGGATTAATGAGCCAGTAGTTCTGCTAACTTACCTAGGACAACTACGACTGAGAGGATTAATGAGCCAGTAGTTCTGGTAACTTACCTAGGACAACTACGACTGAGAGGATTAATGAGCCAGTAGTTCTGCTAACTTACCTAGGAAAACGCCGGTATATAAGGGAAATGTTTTTTGTTGAAAGCGGTATTGAACACTAGATACACATACAAATGAGTCACATCTTCGGTAACCTAAATAAGGTGGAGCGAAAAAATATCATTAAAATCATTTAACACTTTCCCTCATATATAGACTTTCTGATGCCTCTGCAGCAGACGGCTTTTCGAAAACATAGTGGGAAAAAAGAAATTGCACAAAACGTGCAATTTCTCCTTTTGACACAATATTTTTTTCAATTTTAGTCACAGCTTATCCATTCAATTATAGAGATTTTCTGTTTTTTGACAAATTTGATTTAAGTCGTCTGCTGCAGAATTGTCGTATGAGGGAAAGGGTTAAATAATTAGTATGAACAGCATAGAGCTCGGGTCATAATAATTTAGGAACATGACACGCGCCCATGTTTTCTAGAGTTCTGCTTGATGTCTTCGCAATCCTCTTCGTCGTTGTTGGTAGTTGTTACAAAGACGTTGAAATCCACCATCTTGTTCTTTTTCATACATTTCATTTTTTATATTTTGTCTTGATTGGAAAATATGAAACAACGACTAAAAGTGTCCATACCTTTATTTTACAGACCGGCAATTTCTGGTTGAACGGCGAGAACTATGACATCATACCATCAAGTGGGCATTCCCGACGTAGTTTAGGGGTTGCCTATTATTTGAAGAAGACAGTTAAGAAGAACGTGAAGGTTGGTCACGTGACCAAGGACTACAAAGCATTGCCAGGTAAACTTTTGTTAATACAAGTATTGTTTAAGTCTTTCTTTGACTAAACCGTTATGAACTAGTAATTTAGGGTTTCTACGCATTCCAACGTACAGCAAACTGCAGAAGATGCCTTTCAATAATTTTAGGCAAACAAATAAGAAGTACACTTTATATGAAAGTGTTTTTATTGTAGTAATTCGAAAAGATTTAGCCGAAAGATAAAGATGCTCATTATGATTATTTCTCCTTTTGTTATAATGTTTTCAAAATTCTTCTGCTGCAGTAGCATCGGCTTGTGCACTGTGTCACACTTGCGTGTTTAATGTCCTCTGTGTTCAATGTCCTCCGTGTTAAATGTCCTTCTTGTTCAATGTCCTCTGAAATGTTAAAAAGACATAATGGCATCGTACAGTAAAATGGGCTTGTACACTGTGTCTCACTTGTGTGTTTAATGTCCTCTGTGTTCAATGTCCTTCTTGTTCAATGTCCTTCGTGTTCAATGTCCTTCGTGTTCAATGTCCTCCGAAATGTTAAAAAGACATAGTGGTATCGTACAGTAAAATGGGCTTGTGCACTGTGTCTCACTTGTGTTTAATGTCCTCTGTGTTCAATGTCCTTCTTGTTCAATGTCCTTCGTGTTCAATGTCCTCTGAAATGTTAAAAAGACATAGTGGTATCGTACAGTAAAATGGGCTTGTGCACTGTGTCACACTAGCGTGTTTAATGTCCTGCTTGTTCAATATCCTCCTCGCTCAATATCCTCTGAAATGTTAAAAAGTCATATATAGCATCGTACAGTAAAATGGGCGTGTGCACTGGGTCACACTAGCGTGTTTAATGTCCTCCGAAATGTTAAAAATATCTAATTGCATCGTACAGTAAATGAGCAAGTGCACTGTCTCAATAGCGTGTTTATTGTCATCCGTGTTTGATATCTTCCGAAATGTTAAAAATACATAATTACATCGTACATTGAATGGGCGTGTGCACTGTGTCTCATTTGCGTGTTCAATGTCCTCAATGTAAAGGGGCGTGTACACTGTCTCACTAGCGTGTTTATTGTCTTCCGTGTTTAATATCTTCCGAAATGTTAAAAATGGGCTTGTGCTCTGTGTCTCACTTGCGTGTTCAATGTCCTCAATGTAAAGGGGCTTATACACTGTCTCAATAGCGTGTTTATTGTCCTCCTTTAAAAGTGTTAAATGTAGATTTAAGTGGCTATTGCGCCGAAATACTAGAGTGGAGTTCCACTACCAGTAGGCCTACGTCAACATATAAATAAATGACGTCAAAGAGGATTCACCCATGCGATGATTGTATCGTCAGACGTTTCTATCCTTTAACCATATCACTTAACCCTTCCCACCATACTGCAAATCCGCAGTTGGTGACATTGAAAAAACAAAGACTGAAATATCGAAAATATCTTTAAATGAAAGTATGATCATTGAATAAAGTGGATAATATCGTTGCAACAGGAAAAATAGCCAATTCTGATAAAAAAATCGACATTTGCACAAATGTTGTCAAAGATCGTCAGTTGCAGACGCCCCAGAAAGCGTTTTTATGCGTTTGCAATGATTAATATGATGACTTCCCACATTAACGGGGATAGCATTACGAATGATGCCGTGACACAACCGAAATATTGTTGAAAGCTGCTAGGAGTCACTTCCCTTAAACATATATAAATTGATTGACAAATGAGCCGTTCCAAGAGAAAACAAACACTGTGGACTCTGCGTAAAGGATTAACCGGATAAGCCTAAGCATGCCGCACAGGTTAACCCGGACAGACACTTTTCGCCATAATGTTGGTATTCTCGCGGGATGGCTCAAATGTAACGGTCCGGACCCGTGTCCCTCCCTGATGAAAATATTGTGGCAAAAGGTGAAATTGCCCATTACGAACAATTTCACCATTTGCTACAATGTTTTCAAAAAATCGTCTACAACAATGGCGTCAGAAAGCGTCTATACATGAGAAAGGGTTAAGAACAGCAAACATTTAACACTTAGTTAACAAATCAATCTTGTACACTTCTGGTATTTTATATTATTCTAACTATATATAATTTTCAGCATCACAGAAAAAGCAGACGAGAAAGAATCTTCACGGTGATGTTGTAGAAAAAGAAATTGAATTATTAGATCTGTTGAAACAGGTACGATCTTTCCCTGTCCCTTTTACCTATTTAAGCGTTTTCTCAACATGTAGACGCTTTTTGACGCCTCTGTAGAAGACGCTTGAATCCTTTTCCTTATACGACAATTCTGCAGCAGACGACTTTGGACATATTTTGTCAAAAAGTAGAAAATCTCTTTAATTAAATGGATAACCTTTGAGAAAAAGTGGAAAACACTGTGACAAACGGAGAAACTGCACGTTTTGTGCAATTTCTTCTTTTGTCACTATGTTTTCAAAAAGCTGCAGAGGCATCAGAAAGCGTCTATATGAGGGAAAGGGTTAAACTATTAACTACATTAAGAGTATGTTCCTTTCCATTTCCGCAGATGCTTTCATCTCTTTTATAATAGATTAATGCTTGATAATCATACATTCGGTAATAAAGATAATTGCGAGATGTTTGCATTAGATAAATTCAGAGTTGATAGTTGTATACATAGTTATTGAATGTTAGGAAATGTTCATCAAAAGTCCTGTACTATATGATGTTTGAATTGCACCTACATATTACAATACAAATAGTTCTCCAAAATGTTGTTTACCTCCCCTAGGCCTTATTTAGAATCCGCCAGGTAAATGGATTTTTGCTCGACATTAGGTTTCGTCTTGGTCATATTTATTTCCTGTGTAAAGGCAACCAGTTGTATGGAAAGACTTTTGGGTGGAGAAATGGTATGAGAGAGCCAGGAAACGCGTTAGTAGGTGAACTAGTCGCCGTGATATGACTGAAATATTATTGAAAACGGCGCTAAATCACAATTAATCAATGATATGCATTTCCACCTTTTCTTACGTTACGGTAAAAAAGATTGCGTGGCCCACAATTTTGAAAGAGCATAGCCCTAAGGTTTGATGACTATTATAGATTTTCAATAGAAAGAGTAAATATGTAATATTTCACTCATTTTTATTGTTATTCAATTAAAATCCATAATGCCCGTGACCTGGTCACTAGGACAGCCCGGCCAAGCTGGACATAGCCATCGGGGATAATTGTTCTCTTTACGAAATAAGAAATAATTTTAAATCATTTTAACCAGGTCACGCGAAAGACAAGCAGACGACTTTAAAAACGTATTGGCAAAAACATGAAAATCTCAATAAATGAGAGTTTTACTATCAAATAGCGTTGAAAACATAATGGCAAAATGGTCATTTAAATATTTAATTTTGGAGATACATTAACATTATAAACCTGCATATATCTCCCAAAATATGAACAACTTTACTTAGCCAACTCAATTATTTCAAATATTAATTAAAGAGATATGCATAAACATTCTATAAAACTAGAATCAGTTGAATCTATTTTACTTATTTGACCTTTGATTATGTTGTCATTCGTAATTCAATCCAGAACTGTTGTATTTTTTTTGGCGTACTGATATGTTAGAAAAGTTGTTCTCAGTGATTTACATCACGTGATTTCAAAATTCACTTGTAACTATGATAGCCTTGCTATCGCAATTCTACCAAAAAGAATCAACACAAATCTTTGAAACCGAAAAGAATGGTCCAAAATGTTCAGTTATGGGGAGCTACTGTATTAAGGTAAAACTCAAGTAATTTAATGAGTTATGTCATGAGTTGAAAAAACTAAATTAAAATTAGACGGACGGTAATGATTCTGATTCACATATGTCTTGACTATATACCAGATGTATTAACCCTTTCTCACATACAAACACTCTGCAACAGACGACTTGGAAAACATCTAGGCAACAAAAAAGAAAATGTCTATATATATATTCCAAGGTTGTTTTTTTAAAGAGTTAAACATACTGTGGCAATATATGACCAATTTCTTCTTTTGCCATTTTGTTTACAAAAGTCGTCTGCTGCACAATGACGTGGACCGATGGGTTTAAGACGTCCTGCTAGACGTGTCGTCTGCATGATGGGACTCGTAGATAACATTTCCTAATATTTCAGCGACTAAATCGTCAAAAACGACAGACCCCGAAGAAGTACGCATTAGAAGTTGCCATGGTGATAGACCCGCCACTGTACAAAAGGTAATAACAATTATAATAATGTAACGTGCACCTGGTCCTTCACCACTTAAGCCACACCGCGGGTTACCCATCAAACGCATCTTAGCCGATGGTACCAAGGGTGAACGAGTAAAACAACAAACAAACAAACTGAAATCAGATACATAACTTCTTTTTTAGGTATTCTACATTGATTTTTACCAGGACCTGATGTTAATGTTGTGACGTTATCTAACGTGTGTGTTGTTTCATTTCAGGTACTTTGACAGAGCAACGGCGTCGGACGGTCGAACTAAGGAACAAAACGCAGTGCTTCGGTTACGACAGTTCTATTCTCACGTTTTAAACGGCGTAAGTTGACTTGAATTGAAACATCACATTTTAAAACAGCCCGTGAGGTTTAATAGTTCCGATTCAACTATATGGACCAGTAGTACCCCACAATACACTACTTTAACCTCTACCTGTACATAACAAATCTGCATCAGACAACTTTGAATATATTTAGTCAACATTAAGAAAACATCAGTGTAAAGTATCTCGTCTATTGATATCTAACGATTTTGAAGGCGACAATTTGATTGGCTAACGTAAAGGTCAATCAAAGACGTCCCATTAAACGTACAGCAGCTCTATAGGAGAGTTCGTTACTACAGCGAAGCTAAGGTCCGGTTTTAATGAGACACATTAGGGTGTAATATTACTTCGTGTTATGTATGTAGAGGCTATTTTATGACTGTTTATTTATTATCACTTTTAATAAACGAGTTAACTAAGATGATATGCCGCGAGCCTTTCAAACTATGCAATCTTTATTTGTTTTGGGTAATTTTAAAAATCAAAGTTCGCGAGGCCATCCCTTTAACCCTTTCCATCGTACATTTTTTTTTGCAGCAGATGACTTTGAATAGATATTGACAACAACATGAAAAATTACCATGAATGGGAGTTTAATAATTAAATACAGTTGAAATCATTGTGGCAAAAGAAGAAATTGCGTCTTTTTAGCAATTTCTCATTTTGTCACGAATTTTTTTCAAAAGGCGTCTCTCTGCAGAGGCGTCAACATGCGTCCATAGGTTGGAAAGGTTAAACGCTTCCCACATGCAACAAATCTGCACACAACCTTTAAATACGCAAAAGTACCGAAACTCTCAACAAATAGAAAAGTAATTATTAAATAAAGTTGAAATAATTGTGGCAAAAGGAGAAGTTGCCCAAAACAAGCAATTTCTTCTTTTGCCACGAAGTTTTCAACTGTTTTTAATCAATTAAATCCCATTCATGATTATTTTATTGTTGTTTAGCGATTTCTCCTGTTGTCACGATGTTTTCAATAGTCTGCTACAGAGGCGTAAGGAAGAAGGACTGTTCCTTTAAACGCTTACTTTAAATTCACTGTTTTAATGCTTGAATTATTCTGAAGAAAGAAGCATTCAAATCAGAAAAAGTAGAGAATATGAACAACATGTCCCCTGAAACGTTGTATTGTGGAGATAATTCCCCTTTATATCAAGAAATGAATGAATTCATTTTTGAAGCTGTTTGTCAATATATTGCAGCTACAAATAGATGTCGACTTATCAAACATTATTATAGTTTATTTCTTTCTGAACCTCTGTACTATTTTCCGAAACACTTTGTGATTCAATTTTTAGTTGTAATTCATTAATAAATCTGGAGAGGGACTTAATTAGTTTGCACTATCGTCCAAATCCAAAAAACGATGTATTGTAAATGTAAAATGATGCGGTCGTTATACGGTTAATATGGAAAACATAATATGTTTAAAATAAAATATGTTTAAAATAAAATATGTTTAAAATTTATTCAGATGAGTTTGAGATACGAAGAAATCGAGGATGCTGCTATGGACATTTACCTGACTTTATCCAGATTGATCATCCTGAAGGTATCCCACTTTATTACATTATTACATGGTTTATTGAAAATTAAAGCTGGAATATATTTTGAAACCGTTTAAAACAGTAAATGTATCAAGTGATATATTCTACTTTTTATCCTGACGTTATCAGTACTCGTCATCATGGAAGCATACTTTTTCATTTCTTGCTTTTCTGTGAATTCACTCTCCAAACAGTGAAATTACTAAGTATAACCCTTTTAACCAGGCTTTTTTATCTCACATCATAATGGATCGGCTCATTTTATTTTCTGTTGATTAATGAAAACAATAAGTGGATTATGTTCTTGTATATTCACTGTTCAAGCTGTGACAATTTGAAACCACAGCAAAACTTCATTTACCAATGCGATATGCTACTTTTGAGCAATGCTTTTGGAAGCCAACTTATGACATTTATTATTGACTCGGCTCTACACCCTTCGAAAATGATTCATGGAAGGTTTCAAGAAAATTGCAAGAATCATTAACCATTTGGATCGTTTAGCCACTGGTATAAGTTATCTTAATTGGATATAGATAAGCTTATGTTTGTTTTTTATGAATCACCGTTAATGTTCTTATTATTTTGTTTTCACAATAGATCAATGATGACAACATACCATACCCTCTTAACGGCAATACTGTTAAAACCATTGCCGGAATAAAAGCAGTTGACGGCGAAGCCTATCTAGATGCCATAGTGACATGGGCTGGTAAACTGAATATCGACGATGACGACCACGTCATGCTCTTTTCCGGGTAACTCATTTATCTTGTGTTCAAATATATCCAAAAAATCTGCCGACAGGCTGGTGAACAGTCGCATAGACCCTTGAATCCTGTGTTTATTTAGAAATGAGTGTATACTTTCACCAGACTGTATTGAATATGTGACAGTAAGTTTGAAGCTAAAATATAAAAAAAAATTGAATTTGTGGAAAAACCCGGTTTGGCCCAGCGTGAGCATGTGCAAAATGACGGTAACCATTCTCGCGGAGTGATTTCTTTCTTACATACAATAAGAGCCGCCCGCGCGAAAACCAATAATATGACATCTGCGTTATGTATCGACCAGATCAGTCTGCGCGGACTGATCTGAGCCAATACATTACGTCTCCGAGGGATAGAGGTATAGATAAATGATTCTTGAAACCGAAAATCCACAAGAGGCGAAAAGTATCTGTCCGGGTTAGCCTGCGAGGCATGTTTAGACTGATACGGGTCGATACTTATTACGCAATTACCATAATGTTGGCTTTCTCGCGAGACGGGTCATATGATCCAAAGGTTTGTATTAATATTATAAAGCTGAGAGTTAACAATAACGATATAGAATGTTATACCTGTACAATTAGTAGAAAGTGTAACAATTCAGGGTTAAATCATCTTGTTTTATATGGAAATAAAGAAAGAATTAAATGACTGATCGTTGACCTAAATATGAGCGGTGATCCATGTGGATCAAATTTAGCGTAATCACAACGCAAGTTTCTTTAAATATTCAGACTTCGCTAGCTGATCATTTTCTACACTGACATATATTTCATTCGATTTTAATATCACAATTTTACAGAACGTTTTCATAAATATACAAAATCTGCTTAAGATGATCTTACCCTTTCCCGTATATAATCCATATTTAAAAGTATGCAGCAGACTAGTTTGAATTTATCTATTCAATATGCACACACAAGTATGATGTTTAAATATAAGTCAGAGGGCACCGTATCTATTCAATATGCACACACAAGTATGATGTTTAAATATAAGTCAGAGGGCACCGTTTGGCAAAAGAGGATACTTTTCATTTTGAGCAATTACTCATTACGCCACGGATATAACACTTTCAAAAATCGTCTGCTAATTGTAAGCCTATCGACACATCAAAATTCCTTTGCCATTTTGTGAAGGATAAAAGTTATATGATCAGTGAAGGCGAACAGCTACCTATATGACGTCCCCGTTATAGCTTGTCTTAAAGGGTTATGTGAATGAAAATAAAGCTAATATTCTAGTTTTATTCGAAGTTAACAATATGACGCTTATGCGTTCGCGGGCAGAGATCGCGGGCGTATGTGAAGATTCCACTTCGTCTTCACTGATCGTATTGTGCGTTTTAAATACATTGAAACAGACGTATCAATATTTATACGTGTCATACCAGGTCACACCCATTCGTTACCGTTTCAGATATGATATATACGCTGGTGAAGCGACCGAACAGGCTCTTGGCGTTGCTGGTATCGCATTTTTAGAAGGTGTTTGTGAATCAAACCGAGTGTCCATACAGGAGGATGATGGTTACTTCATAACGACTGCTGTATCTGCCCATGAACTCGGACACAAGTAAGTTTTATAACCATCGTGTCGTTTAAAAGGACAGTCTCGAAATATGGACCTCGTGTCGTTTAAAGGGACAGTCTCGACATATGGACCTCGTGTCGTTTAAAGGGACAGTCTCGAAATATGGACCTCGTATCGTTTAAAGGGACAGTCTCGCAATATGGACCTCGTGTCGTTTAAAGGGACAGTCTCGCAATATGGACCTCGTGTCGTTTTAAGGGACAGCCTCGCAATATGGACCTCGTGTCGTTTAAATGGACAGCCTAGCAATATGGGCGTCGTATAGGGACAGTCTCGCAATTTCTACGCCATGTATCTACTTCTGTGTATATTGTGTTTCGTGGGATAGTTACCAGTACTACCGGGCCTTTTATCCCTGACACCAGCGCATCATGTCGTCATGGTAACCCCACAATCAGGAGCGACAAGAAGGGAAAGCCGTTACAACCACATACCTTTGTGGGAAAAAGAATGCCTAAATTTCAATTGTTTCTTAGTATTGTCCAAGTCTATTTAATGATATGTTTTAGTTATGTTTTTAACCTTTACCCTCATACAACAATTCTGCAGCAGACGACTTTGAACATCTTTTCTCAAAAAATAAAAAATCTTTATAATTACATGTAACTGGATAAGGAGAAATAGCTCGTTTTGAGCAATTTCTTCTTTGTTTTCAAAAAGTCAGAGGCGTCAGAAAGCGTCTATATAAGGTAACGGGTTAATTAAGGCTATTTCATCTCGTATGGCTGGGACTGTAGTGCATGAACTATAAGCTAAAACTTTTTGTTTAGCAATTTCTCCATTTTCCAAAATGTTTTCAAAAGTTTTCCGCTGCAGCGGCGTCAGCGATGGTTAACCAGATGTCTACCAGCTGGCATAGTATCATTAACAGTGGGATATGACCTCTACAAATATGATGATACATTGTCCATGTAAAAACGTCATGGTTGCCAAGACAATCGCGTGTACACCTATTCCACGTACATTATCTCTTTCCCACCTGTACGCCGTCTAAGGCATCTGCAGAAGAAAACATAATGAAAAGTTGTGATAAGAAATGGATCCCGTTTAACTATATCCTATGGATAAAACTTCAATTTAAGAGATTTTGAAAAAATAAATATTGTCGTCTGCTGCGGATATGTTGTACATGAGAAAGGGTTAATCATGACGGTATCGCTTACAAGGTTGCTCAAGTTGACCCTATTTATTTAAATATTCTTGGTTCTACTATTAGAATGGTACATATGTAACTTTACACATATTCTTGGTTCTGCTATTAGAATGGTACATATGTAACTTTACACATATTCTTGGTTCTGCTATTAGAATGGTACATATGTAACTTTACAC
>JAUELF010275128.1:0-10672 GCA_031471495.1 Clinocardium nuttallii | reverse complement strand
ACACACAGACAGACACACAGACACACAGACAGACAAACAGACGCACAGACAGACAGACAGACAAACAAACAGACAGATAGCGAGTGAGAGAGATGACAATCTAATGACAATTGATACGCATTACATAACTTCTTCCAGTTCATTGATTGATTGATTGATTGATTGATTGATTGGGGATTAACGCTGTTTTTAACAATTATTCGGTCATTTACAGCGCCAACTTCACATACGAATATGTTTCCGAGCTTTCTCACACCAGTACTTAACACAACAGACTTTCCAAGCAACTAGCTGCTTTTCCCCATTGACTGTTAGCCCTTTCGTGAAAGACGAATGGCGTTTGTCAGTGACTTTTGTCAAACGTCAGAGAGAATGTTGGCCAAGATCGGATTCGATCTCACAACCCATTGATCAACAGTCCCGCTCGCTATCGACTGAGCTACCGGGGCTCGACCTCTTTTTAGTTGAAGTGTGAGGTATGGAAGGAATCGAAACATATTTTGCGAAAGAAACATTACGAACGTCTAATATTGCCAGATCAATACAAACACTAAATAATTCCCTCGTGGTTTTTTTTCAGTAGCTAAATGACGAATAACTAAGAACGTCAGTTCTCAGCAAAGTAGCAATTTTTGCCGAATATTTTCGTGTACGATGGGTTTCTCTCCGCTTTTTACATAAATCTAGCCGCGGAGATGTAAAATTACCATCGATTACAGTTTAAAAAGACATTTCCTTTGTCAGAGAGGTGCATTCGTATGATCATTGGTGACAAACGACCTAGCGATCTTTAAAATTGAGATGTTTTTGTCTCCTTAATGTTTTGTTTAAAAGACGATGATGACATTGTATTGCATTATTTTTTACCCATAACTCTTATACGTTTCCGCCATATAAAGATGGCTTCATGCTGTTAGTGTTTCAAATACGAACAGATAAGTTATTGCGTCACGTGGTTGATTTACCATTCTTAAATCAGTATTGATGGTTAAACTTTTCAACTGATGATATATTTTGACAAGCAAAACGAGTGATATATTTCTTATCTCGAACAAATCAGAGTTTTAAATGCATGGAAAAACTTTAGAACGAGTAAATTATACAAAGAAAGAGAAAAGTAGTCACACATTTATTTTAAAATGTGTTCTAATAAACAGCAACCGATTCGGAGGAAATACAGAATAGTAAATATTGGAATGAACATTTCTAAAACTAGTCATGTTCGTATACAGTCACACTTGTGTGAGCGGTCACCTTTGTTAAGCAACTTGTTTATATAAAGCACCCACTTGAAGTAACCAACTATATTTTCCTCTTTATTTGACTTGTTATAAGCCGCCTTTTTTGTTCTGCAGTCACATTTTGACGTTCCCTTAATTGGCTGGTTATGACAAGTTTGACTGTGTATATTTGTGTTCACTTTTCTTCAATCACGGAACGATTTAAACGTACACACATACATACAAACTCTTTCATACGAAAGGTGCCATCTCATATATATACAAACAGCTATGACCAAATACCACGAGAGTATGTATACAATGTCCGCCTACATTTGAGCTCGTACATGGTTTTACCTACCAGTTAGCTTGTGTGAACAGTGCGGGATCAAGATCTTCATAGTTCATATATTACTCAGAGAAGCCTATATCAACTTAAGTAGATGTTTATAAGTCGGTGCACAAACAAATGAGCCGTTCAACGAGAAAAGCAGCAATATGGACTATACGTAATGTATCGAGCCTGATCAGCATGCTAATCCGGACCGACACATTCCGTCTCGGGAGGATAGAGGTATCGAGTAATTGTTCATGAAGTAGAAAATCCACAGGAGGCGAAAAGTGTATGTCCGGGTTAGCCTGTGCGGCATGCTTAGGCTGATCCGGGTTGATACCTTTCGCAATGTTGGGTTTCTCGTGCAATTAGCCTGTCCATGGGAAATGTACATATTGGCTTTAATGAACAGTGTAGAGCCAGATCAGCCTATGCATCCACACAATCTGATCACTATCAGCAATTTCTTGTGTTACCACAACACTCGTATGCTTCAGAGGCATCATACAGCGCATACATGTGGGAAACGGTTTAAACATTCATCAATAGTATTTTAACTGATACCATTTATGCTGATGATTAACTGTGTTATTGTATTGGTATTTTTTATACTTTCAGGAAATATAAAGGTCGAAACAAGCTCAAACTCTGAAGATGGCGAACAAAAACCCGCTGCCCATTTGATGGGTTCTGTCAGGCGTCTTGAACAGCAAAATGGTAAGTCACTTCAATTTCACGTCATAACAACCCTTTCCGACACACATACACTGTCTGGCGCCTCCGCAACATATGCAAAACATTGTGGCAACAGGGAAAATTGCTCACAATCTTTTGAACTCTATTAAATACTTGTTCATTTATTTATAGAAAATGTTTCCTGTATTTGCTTAGATGTTTCCAAAGTTGTCTGCTGTACTTTGAGTGTATGTTGGGAAAGGATTAAAGACTTATCTCGATACAGAAGACATGTATGCGTATATATAGTAATTACTATTACAATCAAAAACATAAGACATGTATGCTTATATATATTAATTACTATTACAATCAAAAACATAAGACATGTATGCTTATATATACATGTATTAATTACTCTTACAATCAAAAACATATAATAACGAATACCTGGAACTTATATATGTTTCTATAAAAAAAAGAGAACTGTTGCTGTGCTGTTTTCTTTATAAGACTTGATAGCTTTCTTTTTGTAAAAAAGAATGTAGTGGTAGAGTGTCCTACTCGGTGCGGGCGGTCACAGGTTCGATCCCCGGCCGGGTACCAAAGCCAAATTATTTAATAAAAAAAGTTCCTAATGGCTGTCCTCCTTGTCGCTCACGGCTATGAAGTTAGCACTACGTCTGGCTGGGTATTTTCAGGATAAATGGACCAGTAGTACTGGTTATTAACCCATCACACGCCGTGATATAAATAAATACATGTTGAAAGCGGCGTAAAACAGCAAGCAATCAACAAATAAATTAGGAAGATTCACAAATACGACCCGTCCCGCGAGAAAACAAACGTTGTGATATCTGCGGAATGTATCGACCCATATCAGCCTACGCAGTCCGCGCAGACTGATCCGGTCGACACATTCCGTCTCAGGAGGGTAGAGGTGTAGAGTAATGATTTCTGAAACAGAAATTCCCCAGGAGGCGAAAAGTGTCTATCCGAGTAAGCCTGCGCGGCATGCTTACGCTGATCAGGATCGATACTTTATGCAGAGTCCACAATGCTGGTTTTTCTCGCGGGCTTTCAGCATTAATCGATAGACCCCTCGATATAGGTGCCGATCGACCTCGAGTCCGCAATAATTCAATCCGAAATATGTCGCGATAGAAAAGTAATAAACATGTCACATCTAGTCAAACATCTAATACATCACGAGTCGGGCTGCGACCCATGTTTACAGATATAATGTAATAAACATTGGTGCTCTTGATTCAAGTACGGCCTGGAATTGTCTTTTTTATAACCCGTTTACGGCCTATTCGCCACGTTGAATAGATGGATTACTCCTTTTGGGATATTGTGTTTTACATTCTTTGAAATTTATTAAGAAGAAATGTATATTAATATAGAAGAAATTAATTATGATTTTGATATGGAAAACAAACCAGTGTTGGAAAAAGGAGACATGTTTTTTCTATGTCTGCTTTGAAGACATTTGAGAAAGAAATACATTTATCTAGAAAACGTGAATGGGTATTTTCTTGTATGGAATACATTTAGCATTGTTTGAAGGTAACATTTGCTTGGTTTGGGCAATTTTAATCACTCCCAAACATGTTGCAAGCTCGTCTGATACGATGGCGTCATATATAATTATTGATTACGTTTGATACTAGTTTAGTATAAAGGGTGAACTTGCTCATAATGAACAATGTCTCCCCTTCAAGTCGTCTGCTGTAGTTACGTCTACATGTCGAAAACATATAAACAGTTTTATGTATACAAGTCGTCTGCTTAACAAAGGCTACCGCTAACATAAGTTTGGCTTATACAAACGCATGGAAACACATGCTTGTAAATTGATAAACAAAATGGGTGAATACATGATTGATTTCAATTTCAGTTGCCGGCAGACTATTTCCGATCAGTCAGTGGATATATGACGAGGATCTCGCCTTCACCAACAAAGTGCAGTACAGACACGGCCGCATCGTGGTCCTGGAGGCCGGCTTCTACTACGTCTATAGCCAACTCTCTTTCTTGGAGGTGTTCGACTCCGGTATGGCCGTCGACACTGGTTCCCAGTCCTTGTCTCACTACATATACCGATATAATATCGTATACCCTGCCGGCGGAGAGGAGTCGATGATACAAAACTCGATCACCAAGTGCTGGGGACAGAACAAAGCCTTTGGAGAATACACAAGTTATCTGGGCGCTGTGTTTTATCTTAGACAAGGGGATGAACTCTTTGTTAAAGCGTCTAATCTGACTATGATTGTACGAGAGCCGAAGCAGAACTATTTTGGCTTGTACAAGGTCAATTAAAGAATGTCTAAATACCGTTGCTTTCATACAATATGCGTGTAACTACGTCATGTTACTAGATGTAACTGGAACATATAACTGGATGTTTATACATCATGTTACTAAATCTTACTACATCATGTAACAATATGTTTCTACATCATGTAGCAATATGTTTCTACATCATGTAACAATATGTTTCTACATCATGTAACAATATGTTTCTACATCATCTAACTTGATGTAGCTACAAACAGCTTGCACGAAACCAGCGATATTTAGATTCGTGTCAGAAATATTGGAAACTATCTGTATATTTAACAGAGGCTTAAAGCCAAATATATATCTGAATTTAATTTTTTACCGTTCAGCACATTAAATAAAATCTAGACTATAAAACCTTAATATTGACCTATCAGTTTACGAATTCGATCCTTATAAGTTTGTATTTTTCAAAAGCACTGGCTCACAGTGATCTTGGTTGTTACAATCTTTGCTGCGGTATCTGCATTCTAAAACAATATGGAGAGAGTAACAGTAAGCACAATTTAGCCAACAACATAGATTATTATTCAAAAAGTTTGGTTTGTCAGAGGCTGCCTTAATGCTTTCTGTGGTTTATTAGCAAAACGTACAGATCCAGCTGCGACGCCGGAACTATAAAACTCTGAAATCGGTTTCTGTTCTAAGAAATGAACTATATTCTCCAAATAAGACTTCTGATTGGTTAATTTCGAGAAGGAAATTGTTTCTAACCAATCAGATACCAGGGCACAACGTCTAAGCACACAGTACAGTTAAATAGTTCTGGAACATGCGGACTATGATAGGGCGCAGGTTGATTAGTATATATATTGGGAGCAACTGCCCTATTGTTGACCTTTCTGAGACACGCTTATATATCTTATTGCTCATGTAGCTTTATGTGGATAGATTAATTACTGTGATGCACAGGTATGTTTCTATTGGGTGCAAACGTAAACCGAGAACTCTGGAAACGTTCTTAGTGGTCAGAAGTATACCCCGTGCTCTAAATAAGGCACACATTATGAGCACTGATTAAATTTTAAAAGCCCCTTATCTAGACCGCTTTCATACACGCATGCGACAGCGATTACTCTAGTGAGAGACCATGCGTATGCATAGTCTCTAATGAGTTGTAACTTTACGCAGATGCAAACAAGACGCCTTTCTCCTCCGACTCGGTTTAACTGTATTGATATATATCCCCCAAATCATCGCGGCTTTAAAAGCCTTCCCATTATACCTATATTGGATGCATGTGCGTAGATGAATGAACATAATTGTGGTCATTATTTCCAAAATATACATGTATGTTTAATAAACATATACATTTAGTTTGTACATTATGGATGCTGTGTGAGCATGTGGTAATTGTTTCCAAAATATACATGTATGTTTTATATACATAATACTTCGTACTGTATGGATGCTGTGTGAGCATGTGGTAATTATTTCCAAAATATACATGTATGTTTTATATACATATACTATATTTCGAAGTTCATGATATCGTTTTGTATTCTGTTTGTATATGTGCGAATGTGATTGTGAGTTACTGAAATTTAGAATTGTTCTTCTTATAAGTAATCTCTATACAAGCATCAACTGGATCCAAAATTATCATTTCCTCTTCTCATTCGCCTCTGACAGTCTGAGATAAACACCTTGCCAAGAATTCGCCGTGGCCGAGTGGTTAGCGTCGTGGCCGAGTGGTTAGGGTCGTGGCCGAGTGGTTAGCGTCGGAGATTTGGAACCGGGCGTCCCGGGTTTGATCCCCAGTCGCGGCGCTGTGGTCATGGTGAAGTGCTCTCGGGAAAGGCACATTTCCTAGCCTAGTACTGGTTTGTTTACCAAGGGATCATAACAAAAGTGAACTGTGGCATTAACATAACTAAAGGATATTGAAAACGGGCCGACACATTCCGTCTCCGAGGGATAGAGATATAGAGAAATGATTTCTGAAACAGAAAATCCACAGAAGGTGAAACGTGTCTGTCCGGGTTAGCCTGTGTGGCATGCTTAGGTTGATCAGGGTCGACACTTTACGCAGCGACCACATTGTTTTTTTTTTCGCGAGACGGCTCAATTACGACTAATATCAATTTATATCAATCAGATTCACGGTGTCCAATCCGACTCTGCATTGATCGCCACTTATAGTCAAAGAACGTGTTCGTGAGATCCATGTAGAATATTTAACGGAAAAACTCTTCCACTTTCTTTACTCACAAGTTTTGCATTAAAAACATTTCGGTAAATGCCAAAATCTGTATGTATATTCATATATACTGAGAATGTGTTCGAGAATGTATCATTTAAACATAGAAATATAAATGGGTGTAGATTTTAAATTGTATATTTTTTATGATTGTTATTAAAAGGATCTGTCCATTAGAAAATGTAAACTTTCGTGAACACTTAAGGTACGGTCATCATGTGAATCTACACGGTCCGAATAAGATTTGCACTAATCACATATGATTGTACAATATTGCTAGAAGCTTCTGTCAACGTGTGTAGAATGTTCTAAGACAGATCAGATGTACATACAGATCTGAATCTACACTGTTGAACATGTCAGTGTTTACCGTTTCTAATGGATGGGTTGATATTTAATGTGTGTAAGTTTCTCAACACGATTAAGACAATAATCAGAAATTAGGAAAACGTTTTGGTTTAAAAAATATTGAGATGGTACAATTTGAGTATCCAAGTTTAATTACATAATTTGTTCTACTAGTTTATTATAATTAATAAGATGTGTCGTTTGTGTTCGTTAGATCACTCTAGTTTCCTTAGTAAGACAGTTATGTTTTTTACACAATTTTAAGATAGGGTATTTCTTTCACCTTTTATTTTGGCGTATCCAGCAAGAAATGGAGTATCAAAAATAGGGTAGAATATACATACGTCATGTTTTGAATGTTTATGCCATCTGATTACATAATTTGTTCTCCTAATTAATTATAATTAATAAGATGTGTTCGTTAGATCAATCTAGGTTTCTTAGTAAGACAGTTTTGTTAAACTCCACACAGTTTTAAGATAGGGTATTTCTTTCACTTTATTTTTTAAACGTATCCAGCAAGAAATGGAGTATCAAAAGCAGGGTAGAATATACGTCATGTTTTGAATGTTTATTATGCCTTCTGATTGGAATATTGTAAGCACGGTTAATATGCAAAATTGTTGGATGTTATACTATCTATCCGATGATGTGCCTGTTTCTATAAAATAAACCAAACACACAGGATGTATTCTTTCCATAATCCGATACTAAAGTTTCAATTTGAAATTAAAAGCTTGAATATATCTGAAAATGAAAATTGAGAAAATCCATGCATACATGAATATGATAACACGATAAATAGTATCTCAAAGGTATTTAATTTATATCAAATATCAGTATGCATTACTTTTACCGTACACGCATAGTATCAGAGATTAAATTGGTTTTTGAAACAATTGGGCATATAAATTCCCATTGTATGTTTGGATATAATGAAACAATAGCTTTTTGGGGGGGAAATGAGAAATTGAAAAAAAAAAAAAAGATTCTGCGTTACACATTTTATTTTACATTTTCTAACAGAATACTTTGACTGACTTTAAAAGCCTGTACATTTTCTCAGACGATTATAAATATAGCATATTATATACACGGGCTAGATGTAGGGTTTGTATGATTCAGATGTTACCCTATTGTATCACTGAATAATGTCATTATGTGATTATTATTGAATGTGCTAATATTTATGTAAATATTTATATATTCTATTCAGATGTGCTTCGTTTTTATATTTATGTTTTCTATACCTGAGCTGTTCGTCGGGAAACCCATTATCATTATTATCTGGGTCGATATTGTGCGCAGAGGCCATCATGTTGGTTTTCTCGTGGAGCGGCTCATCATCTGTGTCGATACTGTGCGCAGATAACATCATGTTGGTTTTCTCGTGAGACGGCTCATTTGTTCATGTTTTCTTTTCCACAATTCCAATTGTTAATGTTTCCGTATGTAGGTCTTTGTTAATATGGATGTTCTATTTCGATAAAATGATCCGTATGACCTCAAATATACATGTACCTTGATGGTGCTCTACTTTCTCTTTCGCGTGGCAGCTAAAATGCTGATATGCAACCTCTCGAGGAAAAACATAAAACATATCCTACCAAAAATAGAAATTTCTACATTAAAAAGAGAGCTTTTACACGAAAGAGAAACTAGTATTCCGATGAAATAAAGATTGGACGAGAAAGTAGGACCTGTTAAGGTAAAGGGCAAGTAATTTGAATAGTTATACGTCATTAGGAAAGTCCACATCACTTCCTCTTTCTACGCTACTGAAAAAGTGTGTCCATACTTTATTTTATTGTTCGTGTGACCGACAATACAAAGGATATAATGTCAACTGTTGCCACAAACATGCCACTAAAAAGACACTTCTTAAAGAAATTGACAACTTTTACGTGTAAAATGAAAATTCTGTTTGAATAAAATAAAGCGAGCTCGTTGTAGGAGAAAGCAGGGCACTTACTCAATAATTGTACGAATGGATATACATGTAGCTTGTCATTGTTTGTTGATAATATATTTGCATGTTTTTGGACCGGAAGTGTACATAGTAGACAGTGCTCCTTATGATATAAAACATCTAGTTGAACCATTGCATGCCAAAACTATATAAAAAGTCCTTGAAAAATACACGTGACACCTTTTTATTGTCTCTAAATAAATCTGCTTTTGAAAACAAATGTGAAGAGCGGCCAGTTTATATTTAATGAACAGTTTGTAAATGGTTACTTGTAAATGCATGTTTGCGCACGTAAGGAATATTGTAAGTTGCTGTTAAAAAACATGTTCAATTGTTGCAAAACTAAAAAAAAAAGATTTTATAAAAATCTTCTTACCTTGACCTTCGATGACGGAGGCAAGCATTTCGTTAAAAGCGTACCAGGAATACAGATACGTACACACGGCTACAAAAACATTAACTGAAACTTTATTAAAACTGTAAATTTACAACTAGCGTGTCAGTAATATGAAAACTCGTTCCTTGATAAATGTGAGTTTTCAAATATCGCAGAAAAAAACACGTTTGCAGTTGTAGTGCATACACGTATTCGCACAGCCTGAACGGGATCTGCATCTGCATCTCCAGCTTTCTTTCCAAATAGTCAAAACAGCTTTCTGAAAGTGTCTGTCAAAGTCTCAATAAATTCAAATAACTGCCGAACGTCGATATTTGCTTGTGGTATCTCATATATATGAATGTCTGAGTTTGTGGTTGTTTAAACATAGCAAAATGGATGTTTGATAGTAAAGTGATATTTTTGTATAAAACTTGTGATATTTCAAATTGAAATAAAATATAAAAAAAATAGTCAAAAAATTAGTTACTGTTCGGTTATTTTAATTCCAGAAATTGCCATGCATGTTGAGCGTAACACTTTCCCATATTAAGACGCATTTCGACAAATCTGCAGCTGAAGACTTGGAACAAATTGACGCCAAAGGGGAGATTTTCTCAAAATGCCACAACTTTTGCCAACTCATTTGAGCCTCGTCTGAATTATTTGCGTATAGTATAGTGAAGACGTAAGCGAGCCTGTTCACTAAGAAAGTCTCGCCTATGTTTTCACCGTCCTCATGTATGATAATCATACAGCAATTGCCAAAAAAATGTTATGTCCATTTGTCTAAAAGTGGAGTGTCATTAAGATCCCAGATCGCTAGATGGCTCCTTTGTGATCATTTACCTAGTATACAATATCGGATTACATATTACATATCTTTCATGGAAATTATGTTGTCCTACCACGACTATAACATCAAAGGAAAATTGAGTCTCCATTTCTGATCCGGTAACGCCGTTGATCCTTAATATATGACTCGAGGCACATGATACATGCTTGTCGATATCGAGTCACATGAGACATGCTTGTCGATGTCGAGTCACATGAGACATGCTTGTCGATATCGAGTCACATGAGACATGCTTGTCGATATCGAGTCACATGAGACATGCTTGTCTATATCGAGTCACATGAGACATGCTTGTCGATATCGAGTCACATGAGACATGCTTGTCGATATCGAGTCACATGAGACATG
>JAUELF010275117.1:0-10673 GCA_031471495.1 Clinocardium nuttallii | reverse complement strand
AAGGGTTGCTGAGAAATAGTGATCACAAGAAATGTCTACAGACCGACGGACCGACCGTCAAGCGTGACTCCTATATAGCCCCCATATACTATGTATCTGGGGGTATAAATATTGTTCAACTTATTCTAATATTAACTAAAGTATAGATCTAAATGTTCAATTATTAAGGTTCCTTCAGCCGCTCTCTCAGAAATACTTTTTCTGCAATACAGCTTTAACAAATACATTCAAACCAAACTATAAGGTAGATGAGATATTAGTTACTTACGGTTCCATTTCCAGTAGATCGTTTTTCATTTTCTGAAACTGATCTTTTGGAATCCGCCTAAAAAATAAGTAAATATAACATGTAAGATGCTTAATTATTAGTTTTCTAAAAAAGCTCTCATTTCTTTACCCCTTCTCAGCAGAAATTATTTGAAAACATAATGGAACTAGAATTGTGTCACAGAAAGCCTTGAATGCCCCTACCAGCAGCCAAAGAAGTCCAGGGCATTGAGTATGTTTAAAATAATCAGACAGGGAATCCATTTGAACTTGATCTGTATCTTGTCATAATACAACTACCCAACAAAATCTTTGAAATATCTGCATGCTTTGCAAAGATAATTAGCAAACATTGAATAATCTACAAAAATTTAAATGTTTAAGGGCAGCAACTCTGTAAAAGTCTGTTAGAATAATAGGATGTCATATGATACTTTTTGAAGGTAGGAATGGACAATTCTGACAGGATGTTTAGGTACAGGTTTTAAAAACATTTTGGCAAAAGGAGAATTGTATTTAATATGAAGGATAGCTCCTTTCTTTATGTCAAATAATCAACTTTTATTCATGAACATTTTCTATACTTTGCCTAGATGTTTCCAAAGTCCTCTGCCATATACTTGTTGAATGTTGGAAAGAGTTGAGCGAAATACTTTGCAAGAATTGTTTATTTTAGTATTTGATGCAAGTATGATAGAGTGAAACACATACACTGAAGGTGATCCTGGGTCATCCTGTATTTCCACTTCATTGCCCTGGATTTCAAGTAAGCACTTTTCACAATAGGTGTATTTATCAGAGAGAAGACCAGGTGATCTGAAGAAAAAAGAAAGCAGACAAAATCTAAAATGTGTCTTTGAAACATGATATCATACATTAAGTATAAATGAAAACAGACAGATAAGTAGAATCAAAATACATCTTATATAGGAATGTTGGAAATGGATTGTTTCATTTAAACTTTACATCTGGCCTATAGTTACAGATAAGAAACTTTGAAGTAACTAGTAATAATATTGTCAATAAAGATGGTGATTTAACATATCGTTGCAGCACTTGAACCTCCAAGAAACCAGAGTTGCCAATAGTCAACAGAGCTTGCAGAGTGGATTGTATTTGGAAAATTAAAATTTTGTTAAAAAAGAGGATACCAATGAAAGGTAACACAGTTCAAAAGAGCTAAAACTAAAATTTAAAGAATAGAATGTAAAGATACTTACCTATTCTGATAACAATAGTATACTGCTTCCCTGGAGATGGTACACAACTGTTTTCCATAGCAACAGAGAACCTGCGGACTGAAGGACTGTTTGATACCACAACAATAGCCCAAAGACTGCATCACACCACTAATTTCTGCTTCAAACACCTCAGACAACTGAAAAGATGAAATATATTATCAAGACTATGTTTTTATCTTCTTTTGTACTACTAGCCTGTTCGGAATAAAAGTTTTCAGAAACATACATGTTTCTTGCTAGTTATCAATAACCCTTTATATAGACGCTTTCTGATGCCTTTGCAGCAGATGACTTTTGAAAACAAGGTGAAAAATTGAGAAATTGCTCAAAACAAGAAATTTCTCCTTTTGCCACAATTGTTTCAACTTTTTTCAGTAACTATGCTTTCATTTTATAGAGATTTACCATACTTTTGCCTAGATGCCTAGCCTCGTCTGCGGCATATACGCTGTATGTGGGAGAGGGATAAGTATAACAATAAGGTTCAAGAATGACAGAACAGAAAGATGATTGAGAAGGGATTTATAAAGGTCTCACCACCTCTACAGACAGGGAACAAAATGAAACCATATTTTCCTGAAAGCTGAAGATGAATCAGGAAAATGAGAAGTTTAACATTTTAAGTGCAGTGTTTATTAATAACTCAAATACTTTCAATGCTCTCAGCATAACCTTCCTTTTTATAAGTGTTTACTTCAATTGTTTAAATTTGAAGAAAATGCTTGAAGTTTCTTTTTTTTTTAATACTTTCCCACATACAACAACTCTGCAGCAGAAGGCTTTGAAAACATACCAAAATTTATTTTTGGAAAGTTCCTTTAAATGAAAGTACAATAATCAAAACATGTTGAAAACATGACAACAAAAGGGGAAATTGCGCGTTGAGAGCAATTTCTTCAAAAAGCTGTCTGCTGCAGGTGTCAGTAAGCATCTATTGGAGGGCAAGTGTTAACTAAAAAGGGTAACAGAAGAAACTAAAATTATGTGCCATGTTTTCGTTGCAAAGTCAAATACTCATTTTGTGGGGACAAAAAACTTGTTTCCTCTTCTTCTGTGTTTTAATATTTTTCAAAATATATGCAAAGAATATATTATGTCAAGAAATAAAATCACATAGTATCACAAGTGGGCCAAGATGGCCCTTAATCAATCACATGAGTGAGAGTAAATTATTGGCAAATATTTAACTGCAAAACTTAAGAAATGAATTTAAAGATGAATGTTACCTTTGTACAATATTTATATACTCGAGATGACTTTTTATTGTAGACCCAAGCATTGTCAAACATGAGCCATACATCATCAACATACTCCCATGGATCCTTATACTGGCCTGTATCAAGTCTCTTTTTAATGGTCGACAAGTCCATGGGTTTCCTTACAATATCATAATAATCCTGAAAAAGTAAATTAAGCTTTTACATAAAGGTGCCAATAAATAAGTTTATCTTTCATAATTCCATCTAAATCACACAACAAGAAGGTAATTTCAAAATTTGATATATGCAAGTTTTGAGGCCGGGTCAACTTGGCGAGTGATTTTTCCATTTCAACGGTGATATGCGTTTAGTATTTTGACAGTTTTTACTAAAACATACTTTTTTTGTTATTGATTTGGTAAAAAAAAGTATTCACAATTATATTGTCATTTACAGACATATTATTCATATTTTTATGAAAAAGAATGTTCTTTGTAATACTTTATGTAATTAAGTGTATATGAAGAAGTGTGTCATGCCAGACACAATAATGCCACATTTCTTTATTTAGATTTTGCTTTCATTTTCATGCTTCATCCATTGTTGTAGAAAAAGATTCCAATCATTTTTTAGCTCCATGGGTGAAGATAATTTGAAGCTCTGCAGATGTTTTCAAAACAGAAGAACTCTATAAATGGCATAGAAAGTAAATTTGAGCACATTTCTATTATCCTTGACTCACTAATCTTACCGGAATCTGTAATGCTACTGGGTCAACAGGTTGTCTGAATGGAAGGGATTCTGGATCTTGTCTGTACAACTTCTCCAGTGTTGGCATGAGTGCTTGTCGAAGCTCATCAGGCTTGAATACTGTTTAAAATAAACCATACATAAGACATTTGTAATTTTTTTCTCATTTCAAATCATACAAAAATAAACAACCTCATAAAATATGAAATTTGGATTCTTCTTTAAACTGTTAAAAGTCGTTCAAAACAATAAGCAATTTTAGAAAATACCAATATTGTTTGTTGTTACTATCTCATTTCTAAAATATTTTAATTCTTGTATATATACGTTAAACATGAAATTATGTTTACACACATTCTTTTGTCACATTAACAATACATATCAATCTTATGTACTATTTCCTAAATTTTTTGAGAAATATTCTTGATCACTCCTTGTCTAAGGTACAAAAGATTAAAGAACCAGTTATCTAGAATTTATGATATGAGCCTGGTTTTGTGAAAAGCTACAAGTTTGCATTGATTGTCAGCGTAGGTTGAGATCAGTCTGTCCATCTGCTCAGTCTAATCAGAATGTGCACAAGTTGACAGAATCTTCACACACAAGTTTGTACATAATACGAGATCCTTATCAGAATGTACAAATGCACAGGCTGATCTAGAACTACTTTTCACATTAGCCAACTTGTACCTCTTCCCATGGATGGGCTCATATAGAATTTACCTTTCTTCTGTCTTGGTTTTTGTGGAGCAGGTGATGCAACAGGTGTGGTAGAACTGGTCTGATCCATGGGACTAGGTTTGTGGTCTTCACCATTGGTATCTGGGGGCTCGGACTTCGGAGTTACACCAGAGGACGAATCCATTGACTCCTGTTTAATGTCTGATGATAGAGGTTCTGACTTGATCTGTAAATATAATGAAATAATATACATTTATTCTTTCCTAATTGAATATGACTTAGAAACAGTGTGACAAAAGCCACAAGGTAAAAATTTAATCTCCAAACAGCCCGTCCATCCCCTTGTGGCCATATTTTTTTACCCTAGGAACATTTCTACAAAATTATTTGAAAATTGGCCCTACACTTTCGGAGAAGATTATTCAAGCCATATAACGCAAAAAAACCCACCCCCTGGCACCAATGTTTTTCGACAAATCAACATGGCTTGAAGGAATCTGAAAAAGGGTCACACAAGGAACATTACTGCAAAATTATTTGAAAATTGGCCACACTTTCGGAAGAGAAGATTTAAAAGATTTTTACTTTTTTTTTTATTAGTTGCCATGGAAACCAGAATTATGCATTGATCCGAGAAGTCGTTAGAAGCTAAGTGGAGCTAAAAATTGCTCATAACAAGCACTTTCTCCATTTACAACAATGTTTCAAACTCTTTTTGATCATTATACCCTCCTATATTGGGATTTGCCCTGGTTTTTGATTTTGTAATTCCTATGCTTCAAATTTGTTGTGTTGGAAACAGACAATTTCATGACTCAAACGTTCTGACCATGGTTTTACCCCACTTCATATTTAAGAATCATCTGCTTTGAAAACACAATAAGAAAATCATGTAAAATCTGCAGCAAATAGGGCAATTTAATTATGAGTTAAAAAACATCATAAAATAACCATGTTGTATTGGTCTGACAGCAATAAAAAGTGTTATTTTTTATGAAAAGCAATAAGCTAATCATAATGACAGTATTGTACCAATGGACATCTACTTTCAACATTTGATGATCTAAACAATAAACTCTTCCTAATTAAAATTATATGTAGAAAGTACAGAAAAATGTGTGTAGATAAGTAGTAGTACAAATTTATGAAATGGCTGATTCTATTCTTCCTCAGAAAAGCAAATATTGCTTGTTGTTTTCAAAAGATGACAGTTGAAATGCATCAAAAAGTGTTCATTTCCAGCAAAAGGGTTAATTAGATACAAAAACTTACCTCAGTTTTAATTTCAGTTTTAATCTCGGGTTTGATATCAATAGCGTTTGATGCTGATGTACTAGTGATGGAGGTGGTAGATGACATAGGCGTTACAACTGATGTTGTCGATGCTGTAGGTCCCTGTTCTGAGGAGGCCGGCGAAGACAATACCTCAGTTAAAGACTGTGGTTGAGTACTGACATCCATTGCAGATTCGTGTTTGATCTTTTTGTCCATTCCAAGGCCCATTAAATCATTCTACAAGGTAAATAATGTTTCATTAGAAATGAGCTTTCATTGTATACATAACTTAAGTTTGAGAAACCGAAATTGGGATTTTTTTGATTTTTCACTCTTCCAAGATGCATGTTTTCAACTTGCATCAATATCTTGGACCCAAACTCCTCCTAGACTTATGCATTACAACCTCGTTGGTTGGTACCTAGTCCAAAACGTCTTTTTTTCTCTACATCAAAGTGTTCAGTAAGTGATAAATGTTTCACAAGACTTAGTGAATCATTGATGTACAGACATTTCACAAATTGAAAGCCACCTACAACATATTCTCAAGTGTAACCCATAAACTGATACAGTTTTTCTATTTCCTACAATATAATAATCTGTTTAACTTTATTGCAGAACTACTTCCACACAGCCTCTGCAGGCTTTTTTGCGAAGATAATACTTACCATTTGAGCTGTGGATTGTTGCATTTGAACTGATGATGTAGACATTGGCGAGTTGGCTGATGACACCAGCGAATCTATGAAAGGTCGTCCAGAATTGCCCATGTTTTTACCTTTACCTGGCATTGATTGCATTACTGACTGATTGGCTATAGATCCTTGGAGACCATGCACCTGGGGAGACATCCCACGAGGCTTACTAGCCTGTAAGTTCTGGCTGGCGGTTTGCTGGAGCATGTGTTGAGGTTGTTGGAGTGGTTGCTGTAAGTTTGGTTGGGGTTGGTTCATCATGTGACCAGGCATCCTGTTCCCAATCGGATCAAACTGGTTCTGACTCAAACCAGTATTCATCTGTGGAGGATTGGCAGGTAGATTCATCTGAAACAATCAACAGGTCATCCATCTGAAAACTTGTCCTTCATGTTTGCATGCAGACAGCAGTCCACACATATTTTAGTTTTTACCATAGCATGGCTCATAGTTAACCTTTGAAATAAATTTCACAGATTTTGCCTTCTAAAATAGCTAAGAGTCTTTTCATGATTATTTCACATTAATATCAGCAAAGCGGAAGGGAATATAAAATCTAATTCAATAAGAAAGTAAGAGTGTTCTTATGCAAAAATTAAACTAATTATGTTTATGCTGCCTATTTATTTATCTTTATGCATCTTTATCATGCAATGAAGGAGAAATTTGCTATTTTACTCAAAACTTTCAAGATGTTAAGACATTGTTAAAGAAAGGTTTAAAAATATCCAAATATAAGGTAAACTTGTTAACACTTTCCTACAAACAACAAATCTGAAGCAGAAGACTTTGAAAACAATAAGGCAAAAATACTGAAAACATTGTGGAACCAGAGTTGTCGGAGGACAATATAGCTCGCCTATCAGGGTCATCGTCTAACAGGGGCTACTTCAGAACAGTTATAGCATTAGGTATAATGACCCTGAATAAGTGTGTGAAGTTTCAAAGCAACAGCTTACACAGTGTCTGAGAAAAGGCCTTGCACACAAAGGTTTGGCAAAAATTCTAAGTCCAAAAAGGGGCACAATTCAGTCAAATTCCATTCCAGAGTTATGGGACTTACCATACAAGGTCACCTAATGACCCTGAATAAGTGTGTGAAGTTTCAAAGTAACAGCATACACAGTGTCTGAGAAAAGTCATTGCGCGCAAAGGTTTGACCAAGCTGGCAATGCCAACACCAACACCAACGCCAACACCAATGTAAACAAGGACACCAGGGTGATTACATAAGCTACCCTATTTCTTTGAATAGGCGAGATAATAAAAAAAAAATGGATATCATTTGAATGTTTATAAGTGTAAACAAAAAAATAAATCTTGATTGTGATGACTCAAGGTTATATCTCGCTGCTTATGGTAAAATATATTTAGACGATGAATCAATGCTCCAAAAAAACAAATTTTAAGTAGACAAAACAAGAGGGCCATGATGGCCCTGGATCGCTCACCTGAGTGTTGACAAGATATTCCTTAAAATTGACCTAGTGACCTTGTTTTTGACCGGACATGACCCTGTTTAAAACTTGACCTAGATATCACTTAGACCAACATTCTGACAAAGTTTCAACATGCTCAAGCCAAAAAAGTTGCTTCTGGAAAGTTAACAAGATTTTCCTTAAATTTGACATAGTTACATAGTTTTTGACCGGACATGACCCAGTTTCAAACTTGGCCTAGATATCACTAAGACAAACATTCTGACAACGTTTCAACATGCTCGATCAAGCCAAACATTTGGCTTCTGGAGAGTTAACAAGATTTTCCTTAAATTTGACCTAGTGACCTAGTTTTTGACCGGACATGACCCTGTTCCAAACTTGGCCTAGATATCTCTAAGACAAACATTCTGACAAAGTTTCAACATGCTCAAGCCAAAAATGTGGCTTCCAGAGTGTTAACAAGATATTCTTTAAATTTGACCTAGTGACCTAGTTTTTAACCCCACATGACCCAGTTTCGAACTTGTCCAAGATTTTATCGAAATTAATGTTCTGATAAACTTTCATGATGATCGGATGCAAAATGTAGTCTGTAGAGTGTTCACATGGGCAAATGTTGACGACGGACGACGCACGACTGACGACGCACGGACGCCGGACAAAATGTAATCACAATAACTCACCTTGCACGAAGCATAGGTGAGCTAAAAAGCAGAAAATGAGGCTATTTATCATTCAATTAAAGCGGGACTCCAGAGACATCAATTTTTCCAGAGAAAAATTTGTCAGAGAAGAATTTGGTCATTAACGATTTCCCCCATACAGCCAATCTGCAACAGACTTTGTTAAAACATCTAGACACAAATATGGATAATATCTATATGCGAGAGTATAATTATTTAAAAGAGATGAAAATTTGAAGCAAAAGCTGGAATGACTCATAATGCCACAATGTTTTCAAAAGTCGTCTGCTGCAGATGCATAAATGGTAAAACCCTTTCCAATGGCTTGTCAATGACATTTTATTACTCTTTCCACACCAAGGCCTATCAATTCCCGAACTACCGTTTTTTCACTGATTGCTTACTTTTGTCGCATTTGTAGCAGATGGTTATTAAAATCAATACTTTAACTCTCTCCCACATGTAAAAGCTCTTCTGACACCTCTGCGCTAGATACCCTTTTAAAACATTGTGGCAAAAGGAGAATGTTTTCAACTCTTTTCAATTTTAGTATACTTTCATATTTTAACCAAGATGTTTTCAAAGTCGTCTGCGGTCTGTAACAACTGTAACAAATGAGATATAATTACTTTTGAGTAATAACTGCTTTTGCCACAACATTTTCAAAAGTTGTCTGCAATATATTGCATCAAAATGCTTTTTCTTGTTGGAAAGGGTAATTACAAAGAAAGAATTGAATTTAGAATTCTGATATCTAATAACTGCCTTCAGTTTGCACAAATCTATCTGTATATAGATCAAAGCATATAGCATATTGATCCATTCTGTCTGACGTAAATGGATGGGTTTCATATGCAATTTAAACCCTTTCCCTCATATAGACGCTTTCTGACGCCTCTGCAGCAGACAGCTTTTTGAAAACATAGTGATAAAAGATGAAATTGCACATGTTGTGCAATTTCTCCTTTTGCCACAATGTTTTCCACTTTTTTTCCATAGGTTATCCAATCAATTATAGAGATTTTCTATGTTTTGACAAAATATGTTAAAAGTCGTCCTGCAGATGCACATCAATGCAGCAGATGACTTTTTTAAAAAGTATTGATAAACACGAGATTTTTACCTAGATGCTTTTCAAAGTCATCTGCTTCATATCTGTTGTATGTGTGAAAGGGTTATACGAGGTGTTATATAAGATAGGGATGAGTAAACTAGTCCTTTTCCCCACAACAGCTCTCTCACATCTTTTGTTTGTTTGTTGTATTGGGGGTTTACGCTGTTTCAACATTATTTCAGTTATATCATATTCCTGTGTACAAGTTGCAACAAACCAGTATTAAGCTAGAACTGTCATGCCTTTCCGAAGGGCACTTCACCTGGTGACCGCCTTACCGCGACTGGGGATTGAACCCAGGATGTCGGGTTCCAAATCTCTGCCACTAACCACTTGGCAAAGGTGTAAACCTCTTTCATACCTTTTCAAAACCCTATGTTGCAATTTGTAGGAACTCAAAGGACATGTCTCAGTAGGGTCAAATAGGGGTTTTATCCCTTTCCCTCTGACGCCTCTCCGGTTAACAACGGCAAATAAGGATTTTATGCACTTTTTACACTTTCCCAAGTACAAAAGAGTACAACAAATTTGCAGCAGACAACTTTAGATCTCTGAAAACCAAAGTTCAATAACTAAATGGAGTTGAAAACATTGTGGCAAAAGTTGATATTGATATAATACATTCCTCATAGAAAACACTTCATTCACCTCCTGTGACCTTTGTTTGTCATTGTGCGAACTCGTGACCTTTGATTTACATAATAAATGAGCCGTGATTCAGGAATACCAACCTTAAGGCATTTAACGCTTTCCCACATACAAAAATTCTGCAGCAGACGACTTTGAAAACAGCTAGTCCAAAGTATGGACAATCTCTACATATGATAATATATTGAATAGCGCTGAAAACATTGTGGCAAATGGAGAAATTGCTCATTTAATATGAGCAATTTCTCCATTTGCCACATTGTTTTCATTTAATAGTTGTCTGCTGCAGATGCATCAACACACATTTGCAAGTGGTAAAAGGATTAATGTAACAAGTACAGATTTTAAGATAGGTCTGTATTACCATACAATATAATTCAAATGTAAAAATCTTGGTCACTATTTTCCTTTGAAAGCTTCTGTGATTATTTTGTAGATTAAGATCAGACTGCACATATTTTCCTGATATCAACCCTTTTTCCACCTGCAGATGCATCATGATAGCCATATCAAGCAGAAGACTTTTGAAATTATTGTAGGAACAAGAAATTGCGCAAAGAGGGGTTCTATATAGAATGCTGGTTATCTTATCATGTTTAGCATTAACAATTTTACCCCAGTAATTAAGAACTCTACTTTTAATTTGTGTTGAAAGTGGGGTAATACCCAACTCCCCAT
>JAUELF010275106.1:0-10673 GCA_031471495.1 Clinocardium nuttallii | reverse complement strand
TACAAACAGCAATGTCATCGACAAAATCTTTGAAGAATATGATTCTCTTGTTTACTACCATTTTGGTCAATCCTATATGTCACAGTTTGAAACTGTGAGGAATAGGATCCTATTTTTCACAGACCTGTGAGGAATATGATCTGGGAAAAATAAGGTCCTACAAAGCACGTACAGGTTCAAACATAATGTAATGTATTCACGTTTAATCAAGAAAGACTAATGTGTATTAGATAATATTTAATGAGCCGTTCCACGAGTAAGCCAACATTATGGACTATGCGTAAAGTATCGACCAAGATTAGCATGCGCAGTCCGCGATGGTTAATCCGAGCCGACACATTCAGTCCGAGGTTGGCTCGCGTCGCATTCTTAGGCTGATCCGGGTCGATACTTTACGCTGAGCCCACAGTGTCGCTTTTCTCGTAATTCGGCTCAGATAGTCACTGTCGAGGACATGATTGTTCAGACGGGTTGGACTTTCAGAACAACATCACAATGTACGACCAACACGGTGAGATATTAACTGACTGGTCGAGTATTAAATTCCTGACATTTAATCCCCTATATTGTGTTCATCTATAATGAAATGTCATAAACCAATCATAGAGAACACGAGTAAATATCACTTTTATTGGAGGTTAACACAAACACAAATAGAACGTCGAGTGATGGAGATTGTTCTTCTCCCGTATCTGTGTTTATCCATGGAAACAGCTTTACAATAGATACAGTGCTCTTGCGAGAACGCGAAAAATAAAACAACTCCTTCGATTACAATCGAGTTTTCGACATGTTGAAGTGAGCGTTGAATTTTAACTAAATTATTTAATATATTGGCAGTTTAGAAATCATTGATAGGTAAGTGTTAATGATTGATTGGGGTTTAAAGCTGTTTTTAACAGTTTCTCAGTCATATCACGGCGGCCAGTTCACCTATTCATGTATTTCCTGGTTTTCACACACCAGTACTCCACACAACAATCTTCCCAAGCAACAGTCTGCTTTTCCACATAGACTTAGCACATTGGTGGAAAACGAATGACTCATGTCGCATTGACTTTTGTCAAAAGTCGGAAAGAAAGTTGGCCGAGCCGGGATTCGAACTCACAACCCCTGGATTGACAGCCATCGTCGCGACCGACTGAGCTACCGGGGCTCGCCTGGATAAATGACAATCTTGTAAATTTGATGAAAATAAATGTAGTTCATAATAATATCTTATTATAGGTCAGGAATTAAGGCCAGCATCAGGTCAATATTGTTAAGGTATATCAACAGGGGTCCAGATAAAGAGGGGTATTCAGCTCTATTTCCCACAATTTCTCTTTTATTATTAAAGCAAAATTGAAAAGAATCGTCTCACTGAGACAATTCTTTTGAGTACCCACAACATAGGGTTAGAGGATCAAATAAGGATTTAAGAACATGCAAAACATGCCCTTATCTAGAGCTCAGATCAATGAAGAAACAACTGAAGGAGGTACTCACACTTCAAACTGTCCATGATGTTACTTGCTTCATAGTCACTATACTGAGTGACAGGCGGCGGGCTTGGCGGTCTCAATCGCTCCTCCTCAAGTCTCTGCCGGTGTCTCATGTCCCGCATTTGTGACCGCTGCTTGCATTCAAACTCGTACTGATCATCTCTCGCCATTGCAAAATCCACATGGAGTCGACCCGTGTTCTGTTTGTCGTCTTTATCTTCAACCTTCATCCGGTATCCTGATGGAGTAAACAGTACACTAACAGATCTTTGAACCACCATTTTGTTTAGACCATTGAAATGTGAGGAATTAATGAAAAGATATCATCAATTTTACTGTAATTTGTTCATTCCTCACCAAGATGCATAACTCCTGTATCATTCTAATTGAATATAATATGAAAATACTACTTTCACAAGCTTTGAAAGATACCAAATTATATGGTAAATTCGTTTCTACAATAAATAATTCGCCAAAGTATTAATGAATTCAATACGACCATGATTAATACGCTTAATTAATCAAAAATACAATTCTACAATAAATAAATAATACACCAAATTAGTCATTTTTTTAAATTTCATGATGTGTTATACAGCATTTTCATTCAGATAAATAATTTTACATGAATAATACACCAAATTATTCATGTTTTCAATTCAACAAATAATAGTGCACCAAAATGCTCACTTACCCGATAGAAATAGGGCTCCATCAATGCTTGTCTCATCTTCAAACCTTACATGAGCAAAGTTTTTCTTTTTGCTCTTTCTTATACTTGTTGTTAATCCAAATTCAGAGAAAACTTCCCCCAGCATTTCTTCTGAGCATGTCTCTGGAAGTCCACCAACGAAGATTGTACGACAACCGGGGGGTCGTTCTCTCGTTGTGGGTAGCGGAGCATCTACAAATAAAAAAGGAGTTTGACTTCTGTTTGCTTGATGTTTTGCGCTGACAAAATTGTATACTGCTGAAGCAAAAAGTGTGGCCTCTTGTGTTAAAGAGTACCAAGAGTCAAAAAAACAAAAAAGAAAAAAAAAGAAAGTTTTCAAGTATAACAAAAATCAATTTTGTTTTATAAAATTACGAAAACATACTGATTATCGATTTATATTGATGACGTATATATGGTCCAATCGATTCGGTGTTGAATAATGGCGGATGAGTTGAAATATGGAGTTTTAAATGAAGAGTTATACTGTTCGCCGTCTTCTTTCGACGAAGACTGACGAGTTAGCAATATACAGTGAAACAGATTATTCAATTAACGATCTAGCACATTAATGGATCAGACAATACCAGTTTGAGCCAGTAAAACCGTCGTAAACGAGCAGCTGAATATGTGAAATTGTTTATTATGACTTGTTCATGCTATTTTCAGTTTAAAAGTATCGATAACATGCGAGGATAAATTAATATTGGTAAAATATTATTTAAGAAGCATATTAGTTATTTATATCTAGATTTACTTATAGTTTAATTTCAGTTTGTTTTGACACATACTTTGTTTACCCCTCGATTTGATTATTTATAAAAAAAAGTCCACATGCGTCCCTGGTTGAACCATGAAAGAAGACTCTAAAAGTGTATATTTTATTTTAGTCCGATTCAGTCACAACATTAATAGCAAGGAAGAGAAAATAAAAGTCTGTTTATATATTTACACACATGGAAGTTGGCACCTTTCTTTTTACATTAAATCGTAGTGTTACTATATAAAGTAAACAGCGTCCAAAAAATGGTTGTGTTTGAAAATGCAGTACCCAGGTTGAATGAAAATAGTCGGTATCTGATAAGCTAAAACATTACTTTATCCATATGAAAATATCCGTAAATAACCATCTCCATTTGTAATCGTTAAATGAAGTTTGTTAACATTCCTTCACTATGCATCACAGGTTGAGTTACGACACATTACAATAGACAAACATTTTAAAATCCTATGAAAATAAAGACTCTAACATTCTTGCGTTTTTTTATTGAAAGAAATTTTGATTTCAAACCATTTCTTTTATAAAAAAAAAAGGTCGGACATTAGCAACCTCAATGACAGTCAAACTTTGACATATTTTCCCGACTTCAAAATCCCAAAAATAAAAAGATGACAAAATTAAGAATTGTCCATTTCTCCCAAAATAGGCCATATTTAATGCAATAACAGACAATAATTGAAAAGTAAGTATATGTGCTAATTGATCGTTTCGGTGTTCTCAAACGAGCTGACCAGAATTGATTGTCTTGGTGTCATGATTCTTTGATCATTTTATTGACCTTGCGTTTTCTTTCGGCGTTTTAATTAGTCCAATTGATCACAGTACACAGTGTGGCATACTTGATTGTCAAACTGGTTTTTACCAGTAATATCAAGACCCGAGAACAGAATGATTGTGCATTAACCATTTTCTCTTTAATAAAATGTGCAAGCAAAATTGAAAACAACTTGACCAAAAATTAGAAGCTCTTTAACCCTTACAGACAGTTTCTACAGCAGTAAAATATATTGCTTTATTGTGTGTTGGATTATTACACTGTGAGCAATCTATCAATCGTTTTCATCTGCTAAAGATTTTTTGTTATGAAAAAAGGTTTACTGCAAACATAATAAGACCGTGTCAAAAGAAAAACCGCTTTCGAATAGTTGGGAATATACAAATTAATATGCCCTTCTGCTAAGACTGATCAGTCTCATCACTGTTCGTAATATCGTCAAACAACATGTATCGAAGTCTTTGACCAAAAGCCGGCATTGCAATTATGTAAACTGATACAGACTGTAACAGGTTCGGAAAAACAAAACTGAATGTCTATTTCTATGTGTCGTGACTCGACCTCTATAGTGTGCATAGTTGTGTAATGTTTGGAGATTCTAGTGAAATAATTATGTACACAAACAATTCCAAATGGAAACGGATATTAGCATACGGAAAGTTTTAAAGGAATAAGGTAATTTATTAGCTTATCAGTTACGGACGCATTTCATTCAACTAGGGTACTGCATTTTTAAACACTACACAATCATTTTGGACGCTGTTTACTTACAGACATTATATAGTAAAACTACCTACAACACACTATGTAGGCATTCTTACGTTTAATTTCTCTTTAATTATTCCAAATGTATCAGATTACATCTGACCACATAATGAAAGCCAAAAATGAATTATGTGATACCACGTCACTTCCGGTATAGTTAACGGATTGCCAATCTTTTTCTTTTTGAAGCCAGATTTTAAATGCTTATAAAAGTTTCATTTTTGATATTTTTATAAAAAAAAATGTTTACCATTAGGTTTATATGACGTTTTCCTACATATAAATCGCGTATTTGAATGTCATTCTTGGATCACTTTAACCCAATTAGTAAACGCTGTTTACAGTCAAGTTAAACTCAATAAACAAACGTTATTTAAAGTCCCGTAAATCTGGATAAGTGAATGTTGTTTACAGTCGCGTTGAACTCAATTGGTTAACGTTGTTTACAGTTGAGTTAATCTAAAGAAGTAAACTTTGTTTACAGTCACGTTAACCTCAATTAGTTAACGTTGTTTACAGCTACGTTAAACTAAATTAGTAAACTTTGTTTACAGTCGCGTAAATCTCAATTAGTAGACATTTTTTGCAGTCGTTATCAACTCAATTAGTATCGTTGTTTAATGTCGCGTGAATCTGGAAAAGTGAATGTTGTTCACATTCGCCTAAATCTTGATAAGAGAAGGCGGTTTAAAGTTGCGTAAAGCTGAATAAGTAAACGATGTTTACAGTCACGTCAACCCCCAATTAGTAAAAGCTGTTTACAGTCGCGTGAATCCCAATAAGTAAACGTTGTTTACAGCCACATTACACTCAATTAGTAAACGTTGATTACAGTCACGTTAAACTTAATAAATAAATGTTGTTTACAGTCATGTTGAATTCAATTAGTAAACGTTGTTTACAGCCACCTTACACTCAATTAGTAAACGCTGTCTCGGTCGCGTAAATCTCAATAGGTAAACGTTGTTTACAGTCGCCTAAATCTCGATAAATAAACGGTGTCTACAGCCACGTTACACTCAATTATTAAACGTTGTTTTACACTCACGTTGAACTCAATAAGTAAACGTTGTTAAAGTCGCGTTAAACTCTATTAGTAAACGTTGTTTAAAGTCCCGTCAATCTGGATAAGTGAATGTTATTTATACTCAAGTCTGGATTAATGAACGTTATTTAAAGTCGCATAAATCTGGATAAGTGAATGTTGTTTGCAGTCGCGTTAATTTCAATAAGTAAACGTTGTTTATAGATACGCTACACTCAATAAGCTAACGTCGTTTACAGTCGCGTTAAAATATATTAGTAAACGTTATTTAAAATCGCTTAAAGCAGAATTAGTCAACGTTGTTTCCAGTCGCGTAAAGCTGCAAAAGTAAACTTTGTTTACAGTCACGTTTAACCCAATTAGTATAGCTGTTTACAGTCGCGTAAATCTTAATAAATAAACGTTGTTTACAGACACGTAACACTCAATAAGTAATCGCTGTTTACAGTCATGTTAAACTCAATAAATAAACGCTGTTGCCAGTTACGTTAAATTAAAGAAGTTAACGTTATATAACGTTGTTTATAGCTTCGTTAAATTTAATTAGTAAACGCTGTTAACAGTCGCATAAACTTCATAAGTAAACGTTGTTTACAGTCACGTTAAACTCCATAAGAAGGTTATTTAAAGACGCATAAATCTGCATAAGTGAATGTTGCTTGCAGTCGCGTCTCAATAAGTAAACGTTGTCGCGTAAAACTGAATAAGTAAACGTTGTTTACAGTCACGTAAATCTTAATAAGTAAACGTTGTTTACAGCCACGTTACACTCAATTAGAAAACGTTGTTTACAGTCACGTTAAACTCAATAAGTAAACGTTATTAACAGTCACGTTAAAACCAATTAGTAAACGCTGTTTACAGTCGCGTTAAAACCAATTAGTAAACGCTGTTTACAGTCACGTTAAAACCAATTAGTAAACGCTGTTTACAGTCGCGTTAAACTCAATAAGCAAACGTTGTTTACGGTCGCGTTAAACTCAATAAGCAAACATGGTTTACAGTCGCGTTAAACTCTATTAGTAAACGTTGTAATGTCCCGTAAATCTGGATAAGTGATTAAAGTCGCGTAAACAGTCGCGTAAATATGCATAAGTGAATGTTGTTTGCAGTCGCGTAAATCTCAATAAGTTAACGTTGTTAACAGTAACGTTATACTCAATTAATAAACGTTGTTTACAGTCACGTTAACTCAATAAGTAAACAGTGTCTACAGTCATGCTAAACTCAATAAATAAACGTTGTTTACAGTAACGTTCAACTCAATAGGTTAACTTTGCTAAGAGCCATGTTAAACTCTAAAAATAAACGTTGTTGACAGTATCGTTAAACTAAATTAGTAAACGTTGTTTGAAGTCACTGCGACTCTGACCTTTGACCCAATGACCTCACAACTATAGGGGTCTTCTACTGGTCAGGCCCAGCCTCCATTTCAAGTTTAAGGGCCTTGGGTGCGGGCATTGTTGAGTTATCACTCGGACAAGCTTGGTCACTGTGGCCTTCACCTTTCACATTATGACCTCACACAATAGGTTATCATTGGGGTAGGCTTTTGAGTTTTAAAGTCACGGTGATCTTCACCTTCGATCTGATGATCTCAAAAGCAATAGAGCCCATCTACTGGTAACCCCAAACCACCATATGTCAAGGTATTGTTGAGAAATCACAAGCTTTTGTCTACCGACGGACCAACCGCCATACCAACCGACCGACATACTGACAGACCGACATGTGCAAAGCAATATACCCCTCTCCTTCGAAGGGGGATACTAAAGGTTGTTTGAAGTTGTGTTAAACTGAAAAGTACATCCAAATCTGAATGAGTGAACGTTTGGTAAAGTATTGTACTGATTGATTAGTAATCGTTGTAAAGACGGGTAGGATTTATTCTAAATTATGAACTTGATATTAATACCTAAGTTATTCCTCGTGTAGACACACTCTAGACTCTACATGTTACATTATTACTTTAAAGATGGCGTCTGGTCCACGTGGTCTTCATGGTCTACTTGTACTGGTGGTCTTAGGTTACGAAACAGAGCTTGTGATAACCCACCACCATCACAGTTTGGGAGAGGATGTGTCGGCGATGCAACACTAGTGGCTAGATGTAAGTGAACTGTTTATACCGTAATCAACATGAAACAATAAAGTGTGTGATGTGACACACCTTTCGGCATAGGCGAAATTAAGATGTGCGTGAAGTTATCCGGAACAGCCGAAACTCCTACTTCTCCGGCTGAATGAACTAGCCGGAGTAGCTGTAACTCCGGCTACTCCGGCTGTATCAACCGGCCGGAACAGCTATAATTCCTATTACTAAGACCAGCCGAAAAAACATCATTCCGGCTATTCTGGTCATCCTAAAGCTTAAATTACATGCATTTATTACATCTTAATATTGGCTGGATTTTGATGCTACAACGGCATCTAGTGAATCTCGTAGGCCTTGAACGAATGCGAAATCGAACCTGGTGGGAGTAATTCTTTCGGCGATACACATGTAATACTCTTTTAAACTCAAACAGAACGTGTGCAAATTCGGGGAAATCAAACTAGTATCAACTAACCTGAACAGCCGGAGCTCCGCCAACTCAAGCTGCATTAATCGTCCTTAAAAGTAGTTATGGACAAGCTTTAATTATGTGCGAATACTTTGTCTTGATTCTTGGCTTGAGTTGTCACCTGGTGCGACCTGAAGCCAGATCGGGACATCGGTTTCACCAGGTTAAACTTTCTAATTCGAAAAGGTGCAAAATGGACTTTTTTGGCAAAGATCTTAATTCCGACCGCACAAATCATGTCAGGTTGTCAGTTAAACTTTTAACTCAAACATGTCGGGTGCAAATCCTGGAAATCATAACGAGTATCAATCCACCGGAATAGCCACAGTTTTAACAACTCCGGCGGTATTAATACCTGAACTGTCTTTATGGACAAGCTAACACCATCTGAAGTATCTGGAGATTATCTGGAAATGTTCATCTTGTGTTGATCTTCCAATTAGTGCGACTTGGAGCCAAAGTCGGCCTAACTCCGGCTTTGTTTTGCAGTAAAAATTCTCTAATTCAAACAGGTCCGATACAAAGTCGTGTCATAGTCAGTTTGGATATCTTTCCCCTGGAAAGTAGCTATGGGCCACTCAATGCATATATCTTGAAAAAGAGGCAATTACAATCGATATCGGGAACCACTCTACCATAAATCCGGCTGGACTAAGGGCCAGTTAAACTCTCGAAGAATAGGCACGCCAAAATCGAGGGTAGAAGCCACTCTGTCGGCCCAACGCTGGCGGGGTTTTAATGCTGACTGTCATAACTCCGGATGGAAACTGGCCATCGTGACGCGGTGCCAGAGTCACTTTCACCGGACATACGTCAGGATGCCAGTTCAACTCTCGAAGAATAGGGACGCAAAAACGAAGTAGGAGCGACTCTGTCGGCCCAACGCTGGCTTGATTTTGCAGCCGGCTGCCATAAATCCAGGTGAAATCCGGCTAGCGTCACCCGGAGCCAGAGTGTTTCACTTTCACCTGATATTATGTCAGGATGCCAGTTAAAATCTTAAATTCGAGCAATATACAGCCTGATGTGGGCTGTACACTACTACATCTGAACATAGAAGCCAGCTGCCACATATCCGGCTAGTGTGACTCGTAGCCAGCGTGTGGCACTTTCACCTGGCACATGTCATGATACCAGTTAAACTCTCTAATTTGAACAGGACGGGTGCAAAGTCGGGACTTTGTCTGGAACTCCGGCTGGGCATGGCAGCCGGCTGAGGCAACCTGGAGAAACAGGAGCTCATGCAACACGAAGTGAGTTTGAAGCGCTTTCACCTGAAATGCATTAATCATCTAAACATTGCAGCCAGCTGCCATAAATAAGGATGGAATTTGGCTTGTGCGACTTGGAGCCAGAGTGAGGCACCTTTACCTGACACATGTCATGCAGCCAGTTAAACTCTCTAATTC
This sequence comes from Clinocardium nuttallii, assembly GCA_031471495.1. Lineage (NCBI taxonomy): Eukaryota > Metazoa > Mollusca > Bivalvia > Cardiida > Cardiidae > Clinocardium > Clinocardium nuttallii. The sequence goes on along the minus strand of JAUELF010275106.1, from coordinate 1,138 downwards.
GAACAAGACGGATGCAAAGTCGGGACTTTGTAGGGAAATCCAAAACTCCGGCTGTGCATGGCAGCCGGCTGACGCAACTTGGCGAAAGAGGATCTCGAGCAACAGAAAGTCAGTTTAAGAGGCTTTTACCTGACATGTATCAAGCAACCGTCCAATCCATTTATCTCGAATAATAGGCACGCCAAAACAAGGGTTGGAGCCATTCTGTCGGCCATAATTCGGCTGGGTTTTGTAGTCGGCTGCCATCAATCCGCGTGGAATATGGCTAGCGTGACTCATAGCCAGAGTGTGGCTATTTCAACTGACGCTTGTTATGATGCCAGTTAAACCCTTTAATTTGAACAGGACGGGTGCAAAGTCGGGACTTTCTCTGAAAATCTAAATGTATCAAGCAACCGTCCAATCCATTTATCTCGAACAATAGGCACGCAAAACAAGGGTTGGAGCCACTCTCTCGGCCAAACTGGGTTTTGCAGTCGGCTGCCATAAATCCTCGTGGAATCTAGCTAGCGTGGCTGGGAGCCAGAGTGTGTCACTTTTACCTGACATATGTCAGGATGCCAGTTAAACTCTCCAATTCGAGCAATATACAGCTGGAGTTAGGCTGTAGACTTGGCCAAAATGCCAACTTCATCTGAACATTGCAGCCAGCTGACCTAAACCCGGGTGGAATCCGGCTAGTGCCTCTTGGAGCCAGAGTAAAGCGCTTTCGCCTTACACAATGTCAGGATGCCAGTTAAACCCTATATTTCGAACAGGACTGTTACAACAGGAAGTCAGTGTGTGCGCTTTCACTGGGCTTGCATCAATCAACCGCCAAATCCATTTATCTCGAGCAATAAGCACGCCAAATCAGTTATTTACAGGTTGCTACAAAAACACGTACAAATTATATCGAATATATGCATTTGATGCATGTGTGTATATGTGTGTTAGAGTGATTGTATTGTGTGCGCGCGCGCGTGTGTGTGTGTGTGTGTGTCTGTGTGTGTGTCTGACTGTGTGTCTGTGTGTGTGTCTGTCTGTGTGTCTGTCTGTGTGTCTGTCTGTGTGTCTGTATGTGTGTCTGTCTGTCTGTCTGTCTGTCTGTCTGTCTGTCTGTCTGTCTGTCTGTCTGTCTGTCTGTCTGTCTGTCTGT
>JAUELF010275095.1:0-10674 GCA_031471495.1 Clinocardium nuttallii | reverse complement strand
AATCAAAGCGCTGAAGTCATTGACAAACTGCAATGGGGAGACATATGTTTTTTCATAAAAACAACCTTTCTAGTTTCTAATTGTTTGCATGATTGAGTTGAATTAATTGTTTGCATGCTTGAGTTGAATTAATTGTTTGCATGCTTGAGTTGAATTAATTGTTTGCATGCTTGAGTTGAATTAATTGTTTGTCTTATGATGATTGAGCTGTCAATCATAATATTTCATGTTTGATAAAATAATGTATCTCAATGGATGAAATTATAGGTTATAGGTGTTTATGTTATTTGCTTTTAATTGTTTATATATCAAAATATTATGTTAATATCTATTATATGTAATCCTAGTTACACATGTGTTTGCGTCATGATCCAGAGAAAACAAAATACATCAAGACTACAAATCCATGCTATTCCATTCAAGTATATACATGTAATTGAACGTTTCTTAATGTCCTCTGTGAATAATTGTCAAGAAAAATACAAAACCAGATCAATCTACGCATGTGTTCAGGATGATCCGGGTTTAAACCGGTCGTAAATGACATATAGGCCGTTCCACGAGAAAACCAACATTATGCCCTCTGCGTAATGTCTCGACCAGACCAGCCTACCCTATCCGCGCATACTGATCTGGGCTGGTACATTCCGTCTCAGGGGATGAATAGAGTAGTGATTCCTGAAACGGAAAATCCCCATGATGCAAATATTGTCTATCTGGCTAAGCCTGTAAGGCATGCTTAGGCGGATCCGGGTCAATACTTTACGCAGAGTCCAAAATGTTGGTTTTCTCGCGGGACGGCTCCTCGTGTTTGAATGTCCTGGAGCATGACTAAACAACCATACATTAACGACCTCTGATAAACGGGAGTTTGCAAAATGACGAGTTGACAACACCTAATGCATTTTAAAAGATATCTAAACGGGGTTGTTTTTCTTCAAATGATGAACTTCTCTTTCTAACAACACGCCGTTGCGGATTTTTGAAGTATACTCTCTCCCACATACATTTCAATCTGTATCATGATTTTGAAAACATGTTGGTTAACATATGTTATAACGTAAGAGCAATTATTGAAGAGAATTAAAATCTTTGTGACGAATGGAAGATATCTCTCATCGTGAGCAATATCCAAATTGTCCTTAATGTTCTCAAATATGTCTAGCAACTGATGCTTCGTCATGTGTGAAGGCTTATACCATTTCCTTTTTCTTTTTTTTGTCCTTTATCCTGTGATAAACATATACCAACGAAGAAACCAACGTAGCAATATATGAACCAATGCTACACCCTAGTCCTTTTGATTATCCCGGCCATTGCTTCAAGTAACCATACAAGTCTCTATAAACATTGCTATTACTATTACAATTGTATAAGGTATTAGTGTCTTGAGGCGGTAAACGAACTTCCTCAGTGATATTTAGGGGAACTTGCCTAATTCAGGCATCTACTCTTTATATTACTGTGTCTTATTTTGGGTTTACTACGTTCTCAACATTAGTTATTTTATATCACGATGATTGAACGCATATTCACGATTTTTGGGATAAGAAATCAGTACTAGGCTAGGAATTGTCTCTTTACCAGGGGCATACACCCGTTACCGATGCGATCACCGTGCGAACCCTCGAAGCTTGGTTCTAAATCAGCATTACAAGACGCTCGACGGTGACTTTTCCCGTTTATATTGGAGTGAGGTAAAATAGATTGATGATGGAGTAAAGTACTCTGGAAATTCAATATTTGATTATGTTTCTTTGTTCTATTCTCTTTTCATGTATATGTAAATTAAGTTTAATTAACACTGTTGTTTGTAATAAATGGATTTTAAATCAACATTGCCATTTATTTATGTGTTCAAAAAGATGTTAAGTGCCATTTTAACGGTATTTCAGCGCAGCATAAGCATGTCGCGCAGGCTAACCCGTACAGACACTGTTCTGCCTCCTGCAGATTTCTGTTTCATGACTCATTGCTCTATACCTTAATCCCCCTGAGACGGAATGCGTCGCTGATATCGATGGATACATTTCGAAGAGTCGATAATGTTCGTTTTCACGTTGGACAGCTCATATAAAAGAAGTATTTATCCGAACACCATTGTGGCAGGTGATCGTCCTGGCAGTGTCGACCACTGTTGTGTGCCTTGAGAACTCCGAACTCTGAGTCGCTTTCGGCACTGATAAACACCTGAGATACATTCCTGCGCACGACATCGCCAAAGAACTGGTAGTGAAGAGGCACGTGGATTTTTCATGTTCCATGCCTTTACGGGTTGTGAAATGGTGTCGTCGTTTTCTGGCAGGGGGAAAAGACTGGTATTCGACATATGGAAGTCTTTCCATGAGGTCACAGCTGTATTTTTTACCTTGTTGACAAACCCATCGACGTTCAACGACGTATGCATGTCTGTGTTGGAATCATATGTTGTACTTCTGTACGACCGCACTTGCACAGAAACTACCGTGAACTCATCCAGGAATATCATCTTCACCACCAAAGATAGATCTATCGATTACATACCTCCAACAGGAGCAGACCTGCTGCAGCACACACAACAGACGATATACATGTATATCACTCTGCCATTGCAGTTGGAACTACGACCACAATGATAGCAAATAGGAATCATGATGGTGGCCATCTTGAATTTTAATATGAACTTGGCCAGTATGTCGTTTTATATGCATTTTATCAACTTAAAAATCCTTATATCTGAAAACATACCAAAAGCTTCCTAATTATAGTTTTTTCAAAAGTTGTCTCCCTTAGACCATATTGCACCGACTATGACTGTTTTGGTCTAGGGGAAATAATTCGTGCATAAGATTTATTTCATTTTCTGTAGTTGTTTCCCTTAGACCGTAAAATTGATATCCCTTTTCAGAAGATGTCTCCCTTATATTAGACCATTGCAGAATAGCCTTCCTAAGACGGTCATTCTTGTATATATATGAGTTTATGGTCAAGGGTAAATATCTCGTGCTTCTTATATATTTCATTCCCTAAAACTGCTTTCCCTAGACCATACACTAATTGAGTTTTCAAAGAGCTGTCTCTCTAAGACAATTTAGGGCTAAGCATGTGTTGCAGAGAGACTATATCCATAATTTTCTAAGTGAAAAAGGGTCTTGCTTTATACAAGACAGAGTTATAGAACACAGGTATTTATAATAATGACATAAAATGGTGTGTTTCCAAGCTGAAACTCATAGTTGTATCAAAGATAGGGCAAAGCATGTAACTGTTTTTTTTCTTAAAGGCATAAAAGAGACATACGTTTGCTTAGACATAACAAAGCACTGAAAGTGTTGAAGGCCTGGGGGCTGCAGGAAGGTTTGAGAGGTATGTGAACTGTGAATTAGTAACAATTGCAGCTTCTGTTTTATGTATTTATTGTTAAGAAATTGAAAGATCATATAACAAAAGTAAGTTTTAAGAAAATGCTAATTTAATAACATGAGAACATTGTTGGCAATATATCGATCACCTGAGTTGAAGAGCTAACACGTACACACATCGAAGACATGACGAATAAAAGAAAAAATTGACAGCAGGTTTAGGTAGAATTTTGCCTTATAGTATCGAGACATCCATAACGCTGAAATACTTTTCTAAACCATATGCTAGACATGGAGAAAGTGCTTGATCAATGCAAAACGCACCAAGACAATATTTGAACATGGACTAGATATCAAACTGGAAGCAAAAAATGCGGCATCCAGAGTATTAACACGATTTTCCTTCACTTCGACCTGGTGAAGTAGATGTTAACCCGGCATGACCAATATTCTAACTTGGCCTAGATATATTTCAGATAAATATAGAAGAGAAACATTCACAAGAAGGCCATGGTGGCCCTAGATCGCTCGACTTAATTATTAAATGTGATTTTTAATGCAAAACACATCAAAACAATTATGTTTTCAAAGATTCAAATACCTGATATGACCAATATCCGAACATGGACAGTATCACAATAATCTGCAAAATATTTGTCAATCTGCTAATGGTACTTAATTATAAAGACAACTATAGCTGCTCCCCAAATGACATTAATGCCGAGCGCGATGTTAAACAACGTCAACAAAGCAAATGGACTAACTATTCTCAAGACAAACATTCTGACCTAATTCTAAACTGCTGAAGCAAAGAATTCGGCTTGTATAGTTTTAACGAGATCTTCTTTCAATTTGGTCAAGTGACCTAAATTTTGAACAGACATGACCCATATTCAAACTTTGCCTACATGACACCAAGACAAACATTCCGATAGAGCTTCACCATGCTCTAGTTAAAACTGCAGCCTCCAGAGTGTTTACATGATTTCCCTTCAATTTGGCCGAGTAACCTGGTTTCTGACCGAATACGACCCACATTCGAACTTGACTTAGATATCATTCAGACAAACATTCTTACGAGAATAAGTTTATATCTCCATAGCACTTGCGGGTACCTGCACAGCGCGATCGTTGTCCCGGTTTAGAAAGAGGTTGGCGTATGTACTCTACCGCTATAACTTAGGTATTGGTACATTAGAGGCTGAAGGAGAGAGGCTTGGTATCTTTTTCTTCACTGGCACTCTCCCTCTCTTGTTGGTATTCTGCCCTCTCCTTGCATCTTGTAGTACTGTAACTCTGACATTTGTTAAACTGTGTGTTAATATATACTTGTAACTTGTTACCTACTGTGAAGAGCGCGACTGGATAATATGATGAATGATGCAATGAGCCGGCTTTAATATCCTGTGGTCTTCAGCCAGACGCCGGCGTTTCCCGGTCAATGTCTTCCCGATTTCCGTTCGGGCTCTAAGCGTCTAGATTGTATGGGTAGTCTCAATTTGGCCCGATATGTGTGATGCCTGGCCGGACATTGGATTGGTATCAACAGATAAATGTGCGATCATGTTTTAAGTTCGAGTTAAAGTAACTCGATACCCGTAAGGAGTCCCGAAAGGTCCCAGCCGAAAAGGCCTAGACCTCCGCCAAAAACCTTTCGCAAGGTAATTATGATTGGGTTTTTAGAGAAACTACGTTAGCTACATTTTTAATTGATACATATGCGTTTGAAAACAATATAAATTTGCAGCAGAAGACCTTTGAAAACATTGATATCCATATCTCTATGTGCAGACATAAGGCACATTCCCGTAAGGAATTTCTTTGCCATTCTTGATCTTCCGTCGGACTTCACGAAGCCAATAGTTGAAATTGTTTCCCTTCCGAGTCATATCCTTTATTCATGGTTTCAGACATGCCGGATTTCGGTACCATTAATTCAACAGCTGGCTCCTAACCAATGGGCTATATAACAAGAGCTGTGGGAGGACTGCACGCCCGACTTTGTTGTGCTTGACAATAAAACGAAACATTGTTGGTGGTATAGAAAACATAACCAAGTACGTCATCATATTTATTATAAGCAAAGTATTTTTTAAGTCGAAAAGGGTCATCATTCTTACTAAATCCTTTACTTAATTATGACTCTTGTCTGTTGGTGGAGGTGATGATTGATATTAAGTGGTGTAAGTTTCAAAGCAATATTTGTAACGGTTATGAATAAAAGAGGGATGGTTCGAAAATTATAGCTAAAATAGGGCTATAATCCTTAAACATGTACAGGGTTATGTACTCTTGCCTGTCGGTGGAGACAATGATGGTGAATAAGTGCCTTTAGTTTCAAATCAATATCTGTAATGATTTTGACAAAAAAGTGAATTGGTACACACAACTTAACCAAAGGTCTACGTCGAAAAATGCCCATAATATTTAGAAAAACCTTAATAGAGTTATGCACTCTTGTCTGTTGATGGAGGTAACGATGGAAAATAAGTGTGGAAAGTTCTAAAGCAATATTTGCAATTGCTTTGACAAAAAAAAAAGAATTGGTACAAAAGCCTTTACCACGGTGTGACACCGACGCAGACGCAGACGTAGACGCAGACACAGACACAGACACAGACGCTAAGGCGAGTAGTATAGCTAGCCTTTTCTTCGAACAATCGAACTAAAAAAAACGGTCCCTACGGTCGCCACTTAGTCGTCATACAAGCTGAAGTATTTTAACATTTACAAAAACCCTTTTTTAATCTGCTCTAACTAGATCAATTAGATAAAAGAACAAATATTAACAGATATTTACTTAAGTGTTAATTCCTTCTGTTTTAATCTAAGTGTGACGCAAGCATTGAAAGGAGAAAGGGAAGTATATTCCTTTTTAAGTTCAGCAGAAGCATGATAACAAAACGGAGTATATAAACAAAACATATTTTAACAGTTTGAAGATATATGTATTATCCAAATTTAGCATTTATGAAATTAAAAGAAAAACATCAAATGTATAATCAACATATAGCAAGAATACAATGGTCTGAATGAACAACTGTATGGGGAGGATCGCTTTAAGCTTTGAAATACAACAGAGATAAAAAGGAAAACCATCCTATGGAACTTTTTCCGGGGCGTCGTCATAACAGTAAATCAAACAATTAAACAAGCGTAGCCTAGTGAACTTATAAAAAAGCGTAGCCTAGGAAGTTGGGGAACAGTTATTAAATACAAATTAAATGTGTCTAAAGTTGTGTATGACGGTAGAGGATGTACATGTTTTGTATTGTATTGTTTCTTTAATCAGTTAATACAATTTATTCATTTATAAAGATTGTGTTTTCAAACATAACTGACTTTTTCTTTACAATACTCTTTGTTGGTTGCTCCCTTTTCGATTACGTGAGCCCTTTGTACACAATTAAAACCTATCCCATACTGACGCCGCGCTTCCAAACGGCGTCAATAAAAAATATTGAAATTAAATTATAAAAGATTGATAATTGTAAAAGCTTTATATTATACAAATTTAGACGTAAACCTATTTGTATTCGTCACAACAAAAGCCTTTACAAATTTGTCGACCTTTGTCTATACATATTTAAACTGCCGTCAACGTGAGATGCCGGTGGTTGGGCAATGTAACAGGTTTAGCATGAGAATCGCACGATTTTATAAAATCGTAAAATTCTTATAGTTTGGTCGTGAGAACTTTATGAAAAGAGAATCGTAAGAGCGGGCTGATTTAATGCGGGTTAAATTCCTATCAACAACACATTTTTAGACACCGTTCCATCTTGGCGACATTAAATTATGTATATGAGTTAGACCGAACTGAAATAAGCTAAACCCGACCAATATAGGCATTAAAATGTCTTTCATGGAAAAACTGTAAGACACCTGAAATTAATGTAATGTAATTACTTTATGCATTAAAATAAACGGGGGGAAATACTAATTATGACTTACGTGCACCACTTGCCAATCAGCCATTTAATAAGTTAAATAATCAATACAGTAACCAAAAGACACTTGCAATTCAGTGTGCGTATAAATTAGATAAAACTGGTTTTTGGAGTGGTGTGAGGTCGGGGTGGTCAAGCGGCTCTCTTTGACTAACCTACCTACTTATAACTACTTATACCCACTATTACTCAACCAACGAGTCAATTAATAAATCCATATATTCTCTATCAATAATTCCTCATATCAGTGGTAGAAAACGTCATTTGACTCCTCTGCAACCAACTCCTTCAAAATGATGGGATTCAAAATAGATTTAAAATCATTACATTTAATTTTTTACATATGTTTGATGAATGGTAATTATGTTTACATGATGTTTTATTTCATTTTATTCATATCATTCAATACATGGATCAAACAAAGTGCAATTCAAAAGTATTCTTGTTAGACAGTCTGGAGAAGTAGTTGCCTGTTTAAATCTAAACTGCAATTAGCTCCTTGCTGTCATAGCTTTCGGTGCTTTGAATAACACTAGTTTCCATTTCAAAAACTGTTTGTGCACTATTTCTAGGTTTTCATCAGATAAATGTCCTCAACCCAACAAGTATAATCTCAAACAGAAAGGACATACTAATCAAATAGATCAAACATGATATCAATAGGAACGGCAAGCTGATTAGACCCTGATTAGTGACATTTGACATAAAACAAGGCGTTAATTGATCGAAACGATTCGCCCTATTTATTCGAGTGTTGCTTGTAAACATGTGCCCTGCAGGAAAACAACAACCGAAGATAGTCTTAACGATGTACCATTTCAATGTTTTAACTTAGTATGTCCATGTATAATCTTCTATCATAACACCCCTTTCTCTAGAAACTATTACCTTAGTTTGTCAATATTTACAGTCAGATCCATTCATCACAATAATCCTCTAAAAAGTTAAGGTTCTTCTCTCAATTGATTCCGCAAACATAATTGCATCGTCAGAAAGAAAACAAATATATATAAACTGATCAATGGTCACTGCTTTATTATTATCATGGTGAAAAAATATATCTTTTAAAAAGAAAGGGAGGTTATTTAGCCTTTAAATATATCGATCTCGCTGCTCAAATAATCTGGAAAGGATTTCAAATGACGTATGCATAACTTGACATTATCATACATTGAACACACACATCCTAATTGAAGCAATTTATATCTGAGCGAAAATCTTTCCATTGAAGTATACGTCAAAAATGGATTTCGTGCCTATATATAAACTATTTATGTTAATGCTGACACGCCTAAAACCACGTTGGGGTAGGATTGGTTCTTCTGGGAGATTTATTGGTCACGTGAATTAATATGCGTCTGTGTTGTGTCAGCCAATCACAAGCTCTATATTGCCTCGTGATTATGATATTTATAGATACTGACTTATCAGATTACTTAGATAAACCAGGATTTACAAGAAGAAATCTTGTTTTTTAAAGCTAGTTTGTTTTTGAACCTTTTCATTGAGTTTATTCATCGTTACCGTTCCAGTACGTTTGTATTTATATTCCTTCATCGTTGTTTGTGTTTTTCTAACATCACTGGCGGACTCATATATATAAATATATGTGAGAGAGCAAGACTTAAAGTGTTTTTATCCAATTGTTCTTCAAAGGCGTTTAGTTAGACAGATGGATAAATCATTGCTTATCAGGATATACTGTGTCTTTTTGATAAATATTTTTGGTGAGTTACTTTAAAGTATTTTACGAATTTTTGAAATATTGTACCAAACACGAACATTTATGTTTGAGTTTTTTGTTTTCTTAGTAAATACCCATACATCCAGATATAATTCATACAAAATAGTGTGTTTCTGACAACGATGTTATCATATGATGATGAACTGTTTCTGAAAATTGCATTACTACTTTCGACATACACACATATCGGTTTCACAAACATGAGATCCGGACAATTTGGAATGTCCAAGCCGCTATATTTCAGTGTGAAAATGATGAAGAAAATCTAATAAATCTCTCCGATAAATAATATGGCGCATGACGAATACCAATATCAAGATTGTGATTTACAGGGTTTGAGGTTTTTAATAGGATTCCAAGAAGACTGCCATTGGTGATGGTTTTGTCTTATTTATACAGTGTATAGAAATTAAGTTACGACTGGTGTTTATTTTAAGTATTTTATTTTTACAAAGTTTTCGCCCATAATAAATTTACCAGTACATATGTTGACATTATTGAAATAAAAGATTGGAGAAAACTTTTAAATAAGAGGCACTTAAGTTAGCGACATAAAGTTTCTACTTTAAATATAGTGTATTTTACTTCCAGTTATCAAGTATGAAGGAGTTGGCGGAGATGGTTGCCCTGGGAATTGCAACGAAAGGTAATTTTAAGTTCATGTTCACATATACTACATCATATTAGCCGTGGGGCTAAACAGTCAACAGTTAACGATGTGACCAACATTTTGAATGAGTCTTCGGTTTATATGGCAAATAATAACACAACATCGTCACAGCCCAGACGTTCCCAGAGACCAAAAACAAATGAGGGAGGAATCAGTTCATGGCTTCGCAATGGATCACATACAAATAATAAAAACACAATCAGCCAACATGATTTTGAAACATGTGATAAGGATGTGGATGTAAGTCAGGAAAGTAGTAGTGGTATCCTATATGAAGATGACATGAAATCAATATTATTATATATACGGTGGAATGTTACAGATATGAACACGAAATTTGACAAACTAGACTATTCAATTACTGATTTAAAAGTTCACAACATAAAGCTAAAAGAGCAGAACGAAATACTCAATGTAAAAATCGACAATTTAGAAAAGGTAGTTTCAGAAAACACAGCTAAAACAGAACAACTCGAAGCCCAATCTCGACGAGAAAACCTTACGTTTTTTAACATACAAGACCGTCGAAATGAAACGTGGGAAGAGTCAGAGCAGAAAGTAAGAAATTACAATTAAAAATAGATTCTTCGAATATTGACATAGAAAGAGCTCGTAGACTTCCAAGTAAAAATGGACTGCGGCCTATCATTGTTAAATTTTCGCGCTTCAAAGACAAAGATACAGTATTAAGATCATATAGAGATAACGTGAAACGATCAACCGATATAAGGGCGTCGGAACCGGATAGCGTTCCGGTTCGAGTCAGTGAAGACTTTCCGGCACGAGTAGCAAGAGTCAGGAGTAAACTTATACCATTCATGAAAGACTTTATCAAAGAACAAAAAGAGCGTATCTCAAATACGATAGACTCGTAGTTGACGGCGAAACGTATATTTTCGATGAAATAAACGAATGTCCTGTTTTAGCAGAAAAGAAATAACATTCAGGCCGAGGTCACTCGAGTATTCA
>JAUELF010275084.1:0-10675 GCA_031471495.1 Clinocardium nuttallii | reverse complement strand
TTTGTATTAACAAAAAGAAAATCTCTACATTCCTACTAAATAATTCAGAAATCAGAAAGATACTTTGTGAGAACAAGATTTTACTGTAGTCATTTAAGGCAAAACAGCTCGCCCCCTTGCAGCTACATTCTTTTATTTAATCAACATGTCTTGAATGAATTTGATAGAGGGTCACCTAAAGACCTATAAAGGAATATTTTTAACAAAATATTTGGAAATCGGCCCATAATTTTGAAAAAGAAGATTTTATATATGTTTTTCAACCAATCAACATAGCTTGAGGGAATCTGATAGAGCGTCAACCAAACAAGCATTCCTACACATATTTTGTAAATTGGCCAATCGGTTTGGGAATAGGACAGTTTTTAAGTATTTTTCTTTCGGTTGCCATGGAATCCAGATTTCTCAATAGACCAACAAAATCTAAAGGAATCATGGTGAGGACATTGAGAGATTGCTTTCTGTAAAGTTTCATCCTAATTGACCCACTGGTTACGGAGGAGAAAATATTTACACACAATGCATGTCCAACGATGCACACCAGACAAAGGGTGATCACAATAACTTACCTTGAGCACTTCATGTTCAGGTGAGTGCTCATGCTCAGGTGAGCTAAAAATAGTAAGACTAATAAAGATACCATCTCAATTACCTTATTCATAGGGGTACATGGTGGTAACCGGCCTTGTAGGATCAATCGCAAACATTTGGCAATGAGTTCCTTGTCTGGTTCCCCGTTTGTAAGGAAGCTGTAGTAACTCATGTCCCGGCGTAAACCAAATTTACTTTTCTCTGTGGTATCTTCATCTTTCTCTGTAACAATCTCATTCAGTTTCTCTTTTAATTCCTCTTTCTCCTCATTCTTTTTCTCTTCCTCATCTTTAGCATCTTTAAGGGCCTTTTTGGTCATGTTGGTCACTTCCTTGTCCATCTTGCTTAACTCGTGGGTCTTGTTTTGTTCGACTAGTTTTTCACGAAGAAGTAATACATGTCGGCATTTTTCAACCTGCAAAAGAAAAGATATAATAACAGTGTATCAGACAAAACATATTTGATGCTTGTCACAGTGACTTCTGTCAAACATCAGAAAGAATGTTGGCCAAGCTGGGTTCAAACTCACAACCCCTGGATTAACAACCTGCGTCGCTACTGACTGAGCTGGGCTTTGGCAAAAGAAGAAATTGCTCAGGATGAATGCTCCTTTTGACAGAATCTTTTTTAAAGTCGTCTGCAGCACAGAGGTCAGTAAGCATGTATATGTGTGAAATTCGTCTGCAGCACAGAGGTCAATGAGCATGTATATGTGTGAAAGTCGTCTGCAGCACAGAGGTCAATGAGCATGTATATGTGTGTAAGTCATCTGCTGCACTAAGGTCAGTAAGCGTCTAAATGAGGGAAAGGGTTAAATGATTACCATTTCAAGCCGAGTGAGTTTTTCAAGTTCCCACTGGTGATCTATGAGTAAGGAATCGCCCCGAGGTCTCCATCCATTCAGATTTTCCTCGCCCCGGACGTACGTGGAGGATGTATCAAGGACACGGCGCTGTCTTCTCTGCACACCTAGATAGATATGGTGTATATTGAAATTTAATATCATAAAACTGACAGTTATTGTCATACAAACACTTGATAAGGAGCAGCATTTTAAAGTCTCTTTTTTGAACTTCATATGCATTGTTGAGGTCTGTACTCAAAAGTGTCTCGCTGATAAAATTCTTTTGGGTACCCACAACATAGGATTTAGTTTTGTAATAACATAAATATGGCGGGGAACAGACATGTTTACTTCCCGACCGTTTGAAAACATAGTGGCATAAAGAGAATTGCTCATAATGACAAATTTCTGCTTATGCCACTTTGTTTTCAAATCTATACAATAATTTAACTATTAATTCAAGGGATTTTCCATATGTTTGGCTGGATGCTATATGTCGGCGACTGAATTGATCTTGTGTAGATAAACCCTTTAAGCTAAGCCTTTAGCTCAGGTGATTTAAACAGTTACTAAAAGAAATAACTTTAACCGGAAAGTTTGAATCATAAAAGCTCTTGATTTTGAAATCTTACAAAACAACTAGAATAGAGTGCTCCGTGGAGCATGTGTGTGTCACCTGCACCTGCTCATTGAAATTGTGACGAAAAAGTGTGACGAAAAAGTGTGACGGACAGACAGACAGACAGACGGACGGACAGACAGACAGACGGACAGACGTCGGATAAAAAAAAAGTAATCCCTAAGTGCCTACCATGCTACGCAGGGTGACACAAAAAGAGACAGTGTGACAGCGGTATGGATATTTCAGCCTTACTTTAGAACAAGAGACAGTGTTACAGGGGCATGGACATTTAAGTCTTACTTTAGAACAAGAGACAGTGTTAAAGGGGCATGGACATTTCAGCCTTACTTTAGAACAACAGACAATGTGAAAGGGGCATGGACGTTTTAGCCTTACTTTAAAACAAGAGACAGTGTTACAGGTGCATGGATATTTAAGCCTTACTTTAGAACAAGAGACAGTGTTACAGGGGCATGGACATTTTAGCCTTACTTCAGAACAAGAGACAGTGTTACAAGGGCATGGACAAATTTGGCCTACCTTGTCTTTCCTGCTCCACCAAGTCCAACCATCATCAGTTTTGTTCTTCTACACGGAGATGCCCCAAGGCGAAGTCTCTTCAGATAGCCCATAACCGCCAAAAACCCACGGGCGACAATTTCTTTCGGGGGTGTGTTCAGTACAAAGCAATTTCTCAGATGTAGTTCTGTTGGAAATATTTACATATGCTAGTTTCTGTTTCCACAATTTCAGAGTCGTCCGCTTTGAAGGCATCAGAGAAAACAGGTAAATGATTACAACTGAATCAAAATGTGTTTGCAGTAGGAATGATTTTAAAACAAGCGGCAAAAGAAGAAATTGCTCAATATGAATATAGTCTCAATTTGCGACAATGTTTTTAAACTCTATTCAGTGATAATACTTTCAATAATAGAAATGGTTGCAAATTTTTACCTAGATTTTTTAAAAGTAGTCTGCAGCAGAATATTTCTACGTGGGAAAGGGACTGTCTGGTTTGTAGAATTATGGTAGTATGATTTGTTTCATTCCAACCCTTTCCCACATTTAGATGCATTTCTCCTCTTGTTATGTTTACAACTTTATTCCATTAAAATACTTTCACTTACAGATTTGTTTATAAACTTTTGTCCAGAAGTTTTCAAAGTTGTCTGCTGCATATTTTCTATATGGGGGAAAGGGTCAATTATTATGTTTTCAAAAAGCTGCCTGCTACAGAGGCGTCAGAAAGCGTATATATGAGGGAAAGTGTTAACCTTTAGCCACAGCTAGTGGCCTATAAATTTTCAAAGTCACCTGCTGTTTATTTATTATATGTAAAAAATGCTTTACCCTTCCCCACATACAATAAGTCTGCAGCAGGCAATTTTGAATACATCAAGTCCAAAATATATTAATGATATTATGAGTATTGAAAAGAGATGAAATCTTTCTAGCAAAATATGAGCAATTACTCCTTTTGCCACAAAATGCATGCTGAGGCATCTGAAAATGTCTGTATGTGGAAAAAGTATTTAAGTGACTAAGAAACATATACATTTTATAGAAGGAATTGTCTTACGTTTTAAAGGAATAACTCCCAGTTCAGCGGAAAGACTTTTAAGCTTAGGATTTAAGCTCAGATCAAGCTCTGTAAGCTCTGTAAGATTTTTAACATCATCTGGGACATGTTCAATTCCATGGTTACGTAATATGAGTCTCTTCAATTTCTTCAATTGTAGAATATAAGGTGGGATTCCTCCAGCTGAATTGTAAATTGTATATGAAACAAGATTGATTGATTAGGGTTTAACACTTTCCCCCATACGACAATTCTGCAGAAGTCGACTTTGAACATATTTTGTCAAAACATTGAATGGGTAACCTACGACTAAAATTGGAAAACATAGTGGCACAAGGAGAAATTGCATGTTTTGTGCAATTTCTTCTTTTGTCACTTTGTTTTCAAAAAGCTGTATGCTGCAGAGACGGCAGAAAGCGTCTATATGAGGGAATGGGTTAATAACGCCATTTTCAACAATTTTTCAGTCATCTCACAGCCATCATTTCACCTACTCATGTGTTTCCTCATTTTCCAACGCAAGTAGACCACTTAACATACTTTCCAAGCAACTGGCTGCTTTTCCACATAGACTGTTAAACAGTAAACTTGGCATTGGTGAAAATGAATGACGCATGTCATAGTGACTTTTGTCAAACGTCGGCCGAGCTGGGAATCAAACTCAAAACCTCTGGATTGACAGCCCGCATTATGACAGACTGAGCTCCCGGGGCTCTGCTAAGAATACATGAAGATCATAACCTCTTATGATGTATGACTAGCAAATCTTTTTCCCATCAAACATAATTATGAGTTGTGACCCCCTTATGCCCTAGACAACATTTGAAACAAGATGTGTTTGCGAAACACCGTTGCCCCCTAATGGCAACATCTACAAGGAATGCACATGTGAAATATGGAAGCTGTATATGTTACGGTTTAAAAGTAGTGGCCAAGGTTAAAGTTTTCATTTTATGCCACAGACAGAGGGACGCAGACAGAGTGACAGACAGGTCAAAAACTATATGCCCACCGAATCTATGATTCCGGGGGCATAAAAATTGTAGAGAAAGAAAGGAAGGATAAATTGTACATACTTTATAACAATTTGTTGTAAAAATATATTGATTTTATGTGTCTGTAATTTTTACCTATTGTACCCTTCCCCACATTCCCTCATATAGACGCGTTCTGATGCCTCTGCAGCAGACAACTTTTTAAATCATTGTGGCAAAAGAAGAAATTTCCCCATTTGCCACAATTTCATCTCTATTCAATAATCATGCTTTCATTTAAAGAGATTATGTATATTTTGGACTTGTTAATTTCAAAGTGTCTGCTGCTGATTTACTGTATGTGGGAAAGGGTTATTTTAGATTATTTTAGGACAAAAAGATTTCTTAAGTTTTCACTGTATATTCATATAAAGAAAACAAGCTCTGTCCCTTGGGAGTCATGTTTTTCTCAATCGTAATAGCATTAACAATCTTGGTAGAGGGTCACCTAAGTATTGCTTGATTGATTGGAGTTTTCAACAATTGTTCAGTCATATCAAAGCGACAAGTTCACCGTATCATGTTTTCTGGCTTTCTGCTACCAGTACTCAACACAACATACTTTCCAAGCAACTGGCTGCTTTCCACATAGACTGTTAGCCCATTGGTGAAAGACAAATGACGCTTGTCACAGTGACTTTTGGCAAACGTTGGAAAGAACGTTGGCCCACCTAGGACTCAAACTCACAACCCCTGGAGTGACAGCTGGAATCACTGCCTACTGATCTATGGGGACTTTGGCAGGGATAAAAGGATCATTTGTGCCAAATTATTTTGAAATCGGGCCAGTACTTTTGGGAAAGGATTTTTTTTCCACAATACACATATAATGAAAACAAGCTCCGCCCCCTGGCGTCCATGTGTTTGAACAGATCTGAATATTTTGAACAATTTGGTAGAGAGACACCAAGGTAAACAAATTGCAATACAATTTTTCAAATTGGGCAACCAAAGATCTCAATGGAATTAAATTATTTGAACAACTTTGAAGGAACGTTCCTGTGAAATTATTTTGAATTTGGTTCATTGGTTTAGGACGAACAGTTTACAACAGAGAATGAGTGATCACAATAGCTCACCCCACACTTTGTTCTTGTGTGAGCTAAAATAAATATGAGCGGGATACCGCTGAAAGCAACCTCTTAGTGATTATTACAAGAGAAAATCCCAATAGTTGGTTTTCGCAGAGTGCTGCTTATATTAAAACAGACTTACATGATTGATATTTCAGATCCCCCTCACCAAATCTGGGGTAACTAGGGTACAGAATGTTGATGTTCATGCTGATTACTTCCTCAGGCGTTAAGTTGCTAGAAAGGTCAGCATCTGCAGCTTTAAACAAAGCAGCTTTTTCCTGCAATAAACACTCAAACCTGTCACAAAATCCAAACCCAAAAAAGGTGATATTTCATTTTATGTACAATCCAATATAATTATTCATTTGTTGGTTTTACTCTGTTTTCAACATTATTACAGTTAAATGAAAGCACCAGTTCACTTATCCATGATCCCTAGATAAACTAACCAGTACTAGACTAGAAAACACACCTTGCTGAAGGGCATGTCACAATGAACGCTCACTTTGCATGCAAGATGGGATCAAGACCAAGGAGTCCCAGTTTGAAATCCCCAATGCTCTCCACATTTTTTTCTTCAAGAGTCGTCTGCTGCAGAGGCTTCAAAAAACATACATATATGTGGGAAAGGGTTAAATTATGTCTGGATAAAAATACAATCTAAATCATTACACTATACAAGCTACATTTTTCAAGCTGTAATAAGAATGTCTTGGAAGATGAGATAGATGAAGTTGTATTTGTTTATTCCCCATAAAATTGACTCGGACACCAGAGAGATTCAGTTTCTGTCTTGAGTGAGGGCAGATCCCTCCCTATTCTATTATCAATTTCACACATGGTGAAACATTTTGACACATTTGCAGCAAGAAAACAGTGTGAAAAAGAGAATGTTCTCCTTATGAGTAATTTCCCTTGCTAGAGATCCCTTTTCCCTATCCCACATACAGATGCTTTGTGATGCCTTTTAAGAGACAACTTTAAAACATTGTGGCAAAAGTAGAAATTGCTCTAAATGTTCAAGTTATTCTTTTTGCAATAATATTTTTAGCTCTATTCAACACTTATTAGTTATGACAACCCTTAACGTCTACGTCCCTGGTTATGAGACTTTCCTGATTTTTGTCTGGATGTTTTCAAGTGGTCTGCATGACTGTGTGAAAACGGATGAATCAAAGATTTCCAAGCTAACAATGGATTCGGACATCCCACTCCATCCCATTGTCATTATAACTTTCTGGTTCTCCTATTTAAATCACAAAACACAGTGATATATATTATGTTGAAAACAAATGTGATTAATTGGGAGTTTAAATCAATTTCAACAATATTTCAGTAAAATTGCAAACACTTTCAGTTACACCATGATGTGAGACAGTTTACCAACTTAAGTCTTTTCCGACTTTTGCACATAAGTAGTTTGCATACAGCATTCCTCCAAGGCAAAGAAACCAATGTGATCGTGGAAGACATTCAAACAGAGAATAATAACCCTTTCCCACATAAACCAATGCCTCTGCAGCAGTTAACTTTTTTAATAAAAAAGAAATTACTTATGAGCAAGTTCTCCTTGTGCCAAATGTTTTCAACATTTTAAATAATTTTGTTTCGTTTATAGAGTATCCATCTTTTTGACTCATTTTGTCAAAAATTGTCAGAAGTTGTCTGCTGCAGAGTAGTTGTATGTTGGAAAGGGTTAAGCTATTGAATTTTCAACAAAATACTATGGAATTAAAACTACAAACAGGGTACCAGTAAGGTATTTTTTGATTGGTTAATTATCAACAGGAAACTGACTGCATTATGGGAGATAGGGCCCACCCAGTAAAATTGCTTCACTCATCCTTTTACGTTTTATGTTCACTCTTTCTTCAAACAGAATACTTCGGCTCGAATACAGACAGATGTTGAAATACTTGAAAACAAAAACTATAAATTTATATGAAATTACAGCAAGCAAAGATAACCATTATTCTGTATGAGAAATGTTTATTTAAATGCACAATTTTTTTTTTTAGAGATTTTCCCAAGTATGAGTAAGGGAAAAAAAAGACATGGGGAAGAGGGAGTGGGGGTAAACTGGTCAAAGACTCCCAGGGGATTGTCAATTAGGGTGTTAAATTCAGCATTAACGTCTTATCAAGAAGTCCCAAAAGGATACTTGTAAAGTCCCTCATTCACCACCACTCTTGATTTTCAACTAAATTTCTGACTTTATTAGTAATGCCTCTCAAATCAACTGACTCAGAGATGTTTCAACCCTTTTCCCACATCGAACAAATCTGCAGCAGATGACTTCTCAAACATCCTGGCAAAAATGCGAGAAGTTCACATGAAAGATTTTTCGCACTTGCAGATGCTTTTTGATGCAATAGCAGCAGACGAGTTTTGAAAACATTGGTCACACTGTTTTCAACTTTATTTAACAATTAAGATAATCTTTTATAGTGATTTCTCAAGTTGTTGTCACTATGTTTCCAAAGTCGTCTGCTGCAGATTTGCAGATTTGCGGTATGTGGGAAAGGGTTAAATTAAAAGATAGAGTTAAAAACATTGTGACAAAAATAGGAATTGTACAATTCGAGCAATTTCCCCTTTTGTCATAAATGCTTTCAAAAATTGTCTGCTGCACCAAGGCAAATTTATTCCAAACTCAAGTTGGTTTTTGTTTTTTTAGAATATTTGAAAACAGGTTTGAAGAGGAGAAGAGGAGAAATTGCTCATCATCATAAAAGCAATTTCTCCCTTTGCTGTACTGTTATTGTTGCTTTACCCTTTCCCTCATGTAGAAACTTTCTGACACCCATGAAGCAGACAACTTTAGAAAACATTGTGGCAAAAGGAGAATTGCTAAAAATGAGCAATTTCTCAATGGTTTCAACTCTATCAAATAATCATATTATCATTTATAGAGATTTTCTATATTTTGGACTTGATAATTTCAAATTTGTCCCACTGCAGATTTATTGTATGTGGGAAAGGGCTTTTGTCTTATTTCCATGGCTTCCTCTCAAGATTATACCAAGTTGAGGGGGCTCATAGTTCAGTCTCTATATCCCTTTCCAACATACAACAATTCCACAGCAGACAACTTTGAAAACATAGTGACAAAAACCTGAAAAATCCGTTAAAGAGATTTTCAACATGAGCAATTTTATCTTTGGCCACAATGTTTTCAAAAGTTGTCTGCTGCAGAGGCGTCAGAAAGCAGACGCGTTAACGCCAAAAATGCCCGGGCTTGCACATTATTTTCCCGATTTTACCTTTCTTCATATCAATAATTATTTAATTAAAATACATGTATGTTTTCTGTATAGCGGCTTGCACATCGTTTTCGGTCCAGCTACAAGCCTGGAAAGCGTCTATATGAAGGAAAGGGTTAATGTCTTATTAGACTTCAATAGAACTCATGTATTTCTATGGCTTCCTCTCAAGACTATACCAAGTTGAGGGAGCTCATAGATCAGTCTCTTTATAAAATGACTTTTGGTCCAGGGGTCATGAGTTTGAATACTGACTGAGCCATTCTCTCTTACAGTTGATTGACGAAAATCCTTCAACTTGCATCGCCAATGGGAAAGCAAAATCTCCTTTAGCGACAATGTTTTTCGCAAATCAATCGGCAGATGCATCAAAATAACAGTATTTGGACAATAAAATGGCATTGTTTTAAGTAGAATAGAAAACATTTGACAATTTTAAAGTCAAAATGGGTCTGTAACAAGGATAGGTTTTACCCTTTCTCACATACAGACAGTTTATGACCCATCTGCAGCAGACGCATTTGAAAACATTCGTTGTGGCAAAAGGAAAAGATTCTCATATTAAGAAATTTATCCTATTGCCAAAGTTTTTTTGGTTTTTTTCAGCAAATAGAGATTTTCAATGTTTTGCCAAGATGAATTTAAAGTTGTCTGGTGCATATTTGTTGTATGTGGGAAAGGATTCAATAGATTTGAGAACATTGTGGCAAAAGAAGAATTTGTTCATTATACTGATTTCAAATCTATATAACATTATTCAATCAATATTCTTTCATTTTTGATTTTTTTGCTTAGATGATTTCAAAATTGGTTTATTGAATGCGGGGTAAAAGAAGCAATTAATCATCCTTCCACTTAAACCTACGCCCTACAGGTAACCTCCCAGATGAAGGCTGTACCAGCTCCAGGCTACACAGAGTGATGGAATGCACTCCAGTTCAAGCTGGCTAATGACAATTCAATACAACACCTCCTTCAAAATATCTCACAGAATGAAGGTAATTATATATTTCTTTAATAGATCTGGACAAAGTGATGCTCCCTGCCTCACTGCATTGGTTAGTGGATAATGACCATATAATTCTTTTTAACTATTCCTACTTGCAGGCGCATTTTGACGCATCTGCTGCAGACAGCTTTTAAAAACACTGACAAAAGAAGAAATTGCTCATAACAAGCAATTTCACCTTTTGCTACAAGGTTTTCCACTTTTTCAAAAATTGCACTTCCGTTTATAGAGTTTTTTATCATGTTTTTACATGATTCTTTTCAAATGAAGTCATCTGCCACAGATGTGAGAAAGGGTAACTTGCAGACATGTTTTTACATGATTCTTTTCAAATGAAGTCATCTGCCACAGATGAGAGAAAGGGTAACTTGCAGACATGTTTTTACATGATTCTTTTCAAATGAAGTCATCTGCCACAGATGTGAGAAAGGGTAACTTGCAGACATGTTTTGAGGCATCTGCTGCAGACAACCTTTCAAACCGCTCTGGTTAAAGGAGGAATTGCTTGTATATGTCACATTGAGGTTTGACATCATTTCAACCACATTTCAGGTATATCAGCAGACGACTCTTTGAAAACAGTGACAAAAGAAGAAATTGCTCAAAACAAACAATTTCTCCTTTTGACACAATGTTTTCCACTTTTAGTCATAGGTT
>JAUELF010275073.1:0-10675 GCA_031471495.1 Clinocardium nuttallii | reverse complement strand
ACTAATGAAACTCCGTTGAAAAACCGGAGATAGGATTCTGTAAGCGGCGTAGACTGCGCCATGTTTCATTAAAAAAAATGAAGAAATAAAAAAGTTACCTTTGTTTTTACTTTTAAACCAAAGTATAATAGTTTTGTTCGCCGTAGCATTTGTGACGTAAACGTCACGTGGTATACACACACTGATATTAAGAGCTCTGCGATTTCTAAAAAAGAGCGATATTTACAACCAGTAAATAGACCCTCAACGGAAATAACAAACACGTCCACGAACAATACCGATCTGTCTCGACCACATACGGAAGTCTTCCTTCTTTTGGTGAAGAAAATACAGCACGACATGGTGTTCATATCCGCAAAGTTTATGATGTTTACACCCATTCAATAGAAATCGTACATAGATCAAGGCCTAATGATCCGTTATGGAATACATGTTATTATTATGCAGGTAAAAACCTTCCCTTAATATTGAAGTTGGAACTTGTTTGTAGCGAATTATTTTCCTTCCTCTCAATCAAATATAATAGCGGCGGTACGTCGAGCAAGATGAAGGAATGAAACCGGACGGTGTTAATCACTGTGCTGCCACCTGACACTGCATGGTGTTATATTTGTTTAAATGGTATTTGATGACACCGGTGTAATATAGCGCATAGTGTAGGCATACACGTTGTTGCATATTTCCTGTTTGGCATCAGATGTAATGGACGACCACTTTCACTTTCCGTATATACAATTAACAGATGGTTACTCTCAATTCCCAATTGACAATACCAGGTTCAAAAACTATAAAAAGTTGACCTATGCTCATAATGTGTGACCCTGGTGTCACGCTTACAAGCTATTTCGGGATTTTAGACCGAAAACGACAGAATGTTGAATGGGCACTTATACGGTACGTATACAGTACACATACGGTACATCTACAAAGAGTAAATTAACAAAAAATCCTGGTAAACTCATCATGGTAAAGTATTGCATAGTCGTAATGTTTTTCCCGCAATCCTGAGTGACGAAAAGGGGAGTCCATGTCAAAAGAAATCTGATATTCTAACTGAACCTGATTCTGAATTGATCCTGGTTTCCGGCTTTTGAGTTACCTTATGAACTCAGTATCGACATCATTTTAAGGACATAATAGCCCCTAACAGCATGCAATCAACATTAAAGAAAACGAGGCTTATACCATGGATATTGGGACGGAATACCACGTCATTATGTGGATATTGATGGGACATCCATAGACATATATGCTTGTGTTGTTTGTTTTATTGGGGCACATTATTTATTTTATGTCACGGCGACAGTTCACTTATTCGTGATCCCCTCGTGACACCTCTGTTTTAGACTAGGAAAAAAATGCATTCACAAAGGCCCTCCACAATGAACATGGCGCCTAGGGATTAAACCCAGGACACCCGGTTTCAAATATACGATGGTAAACGTTCGGCCGCGGATTCCTTAATTAACATATGCCAACTTGGGACAGAATCCGAAGAATAGAGAGTATCATCCGATCAATGTACAACTTATTACTGAATGGAATAGTATCATAGTGCATTTTGGAAGTGGAGTTGTAGTACACATGATTTATGCACATCAGTATTTATGACCAGCATTTGTCCTGTTTGGTCTCACTTACTTGCGAATAGATATTTAATGGCACAAAATATAGATACATTAGTAATTTCACACCATGTTGCGCTCTAACCGATTGCAATTATATAATTCATAGCTGATAAATGATCGGAGGCCATGAAGAATAGATTAAACGTAAACGTTTATTCGGTTTAACTTGATAAATTGTTTTGATTGAGGGCATAACGCCGGTTTCAACATTTTTTCAGTCATATCACGGTGGCCAGTTAACTTACACATACGTGTGTTTCCTGGCTCGCTCACACCAGTATTCCACACTGAAGTCTTTCCTTGCAACTGGCTGCTTTTCCATATATAATGTTAGTCCATTGGTAGTAGACGCATGGCGCTTGGCTTTTGTAAAACATCGGATAGAATGATTGCCGAGTTGGTGTTCGAACTCACAACCAGTTTCTTCAGTAGAATACACTAGAGATTGAACTCATTTTGATTTGGCGACAGGAACAAAACAAAATAAAAAATGACAAGACAAATCGAAGGCTTCAATTATATTTTGACAGTGTAAAGGAAAGCAATTAATCGAATTATATATTTAGGGAATATATCTCATTTTGAGTGATATACCAGCTCTTATATCACGATTTGCAGTTCTGGTGCGTAGTGGCCTTAGTGATTAATTCATACACACCTGAACGACAAATCGTGATATAAGAGTCGGTATATCACTCTAAATGAGATCTATTTCAATTCTAGCACTTATTTTTATAACTTTTAGGGATACAACTTAGGGCTATGTTTTGACATGACATTTATTTCCTTGATAACATCACGTATTGGCTAGTCTATCGTTACTCCCCATTGTATTTGTTTTGGAAATATTAACGGACAAAACATGAACATTTTATTTGTATTATACCTTTTCCAAACTTTCATATATATTCATCATGGACAATGTGTTAGTGTCTCATGCTAACAAAACGACTTTGACCGGTTAACAGTATGCTGTCATATACGTCACTGTTATAATTCAACTTTCCAAACGGCATTTACAACAAGAGCTCGTGACTTCATTCATGTCAAGCCCAGCGTTGTAAGAAACGTTGTATGAAAAATACACGGGAAGGAATTTCAACAGCTAAAAGTAGTTCCGGATGTTTAGAGTGATATACTATATGTTATTATACCTCACGCAACTTTGTAATGTTTAATTCTCATATACTCACCAGGGGCAATTTCTTATTATAACCTGGTTCGCTATACATAAATATATGTTATTTTAAGCTGTTTGACATGAAAGCTATCAATTTGTCTAGGATTAAACTATTCCCCGGTCAATAGTGTGAACTGTTTCCCTTTCGCACTTTGACGTCATAGTTTTGACCTTATATAGTTTCCCTGTATTCCCTACACAATGTTTTCTTTTTCAAAATAAATTTTGATCAGGTTTTTTCTTTTTTGTTATAAATTTTTGATCAAGTAATACAACAGTCATTTAATGGTTATTTGGGTAATAGTTAAAACTGGTGTCCTTTGGTGTCGGGGATGACATTTTAAACTGTTGCCCTTCGGGCATGACTTCAGATATCATCCGCTCCACCCCATGACATCAGTTTGGACTGTTATCTAATTAACCATTAAAGAACTGTATATTATTATACCTCATGTGACTTTCTAACGTTAACTTATCATATACTCATCATGGGCAATTTCTTACTGTCTCATGCTAACAGTACGTTTTTGACCGGTTAACAGTATACTGTTACATGTCATGCACATGTATGACGTCATTTCAAAAAATAAAGTCACCGTTTAGACGCGCGTGTCATGTTACATTATACTAGTCATATGTGGTGTTATATTTATGTTCACCTCAAAGTAAGGGTACAGACAAAATTGATGAAGCTTGTAATTTTGTTCGGTATAATAAAATAAATATTGCATGGGTTCCAGTGTGACAGTACATCTGGTCAACATTAGGGTAGCAGTATCTTCATCGGGACATCACTTTGGACTGTTATCTAAATAACCATTAAATAACTGTATATTATTATACCTCATGTGACTTTCTAACGTTAAATTATCATATACTCATCATGGGCAATTTCTTACTGTCTCATGCTAACAGTACGTTTTTGACCGGTTAACAGTTTACTGTTACATGTCATGAACATGTATGACGTCATTTTAAAAAATAAAGTCACCGTTTAGACGCGCGTGTCATGTTACAGTATACTATTCATATGTGGTGTTATATTTGTGTTCACCTCAAAGTAAGGGCACAGACAAAGTGGATGCAGCTTGTAATTTAGTTAATAAAATAAATATTGCATGGGTTCCAGTGTGACAGTACATATTGTCAACATTCGGGTAGCAGTATCTTCCTCATTTTGACAATATGTACTGTCACACTGGAAGCCATGCGATATGTATATACTGTCTCGTGCTAAGAGTACGTTTTTGACCTGTTAATAGTAAACGTGCATGTCGTCATTTCAAACAATAACGTCACCATTTAGACGCGCATGCAACAGTATACTGTTCATACGCGGTGTAATATTGTTGTACCAATGTTCACCTCAAAATAAAGGTACACAATAAATTCGCCTCGGGTAATAGTATTTTCCTCATGTTGACACTACGTACACACTCGAAGCCATGCAATAAGATATCACTCTCAAATTCCTCTTTGTATATAAAAGATAAATTGTCAATAGTGAGAGAATATATATTACATCATTTGCATGTGGTCCCTGTTATAAGAAGTATCTCGATGCGTTTGGGTGCAGATTCATGTTTTGTAAGTAGAACGTTTTTGTGTGTTCTGCTTTGCTGGTTTTCTAGAGATTCATTGTGAATAATACTAACAAATCCCCTGATCCGAGAAGAAACACAATGACATCTCCGTTAGGGCAGAGACATAATAATGTAGTGCATTTACATGTCTGGTTACGGTTATTCAATTATTATTTCAAAGAAAAAGGGCTTCATATTGTGACGTACAAGCGTAAAGTTCTATTTTTATATGTCTGTGTTTATAGGCGCTATACAAGTCTCCTGGATAACTTTTACGTGACACATTTCTTTGTTTCTCCATGTTTACTTTTTACATTCTCACAATGGCGGAATGAGGCTTGAGATACATTTTTATTTCAGAATAGTAGAGGGATTCATGTCGCCGCAAATTCTCTAAAATAAAAAAAACCCATAATACAATTTTCTTTATGCACATGTACAACATTTGAGAAAGACGGATTCTGTGTCATATGTCACAGTTGATTTATAATAAAATACCTGAGGAAATATCTTTCGATACCTCTGCTTCACAAACATTCGAGGAATTTGAAAACTTTGGTAGATAGAATTCATAATAATGATACAGAATTAACCATATTGTAGAAAAGAAGAACGAAGTCTATAAAAAAGAGAGTTAGTTTCTTCTTCCCCTGAAACTATTTTCAAAATAAGAATTCTGCAGAAGCACCTCTTCTGTATAAGCGAGGTGATTTGTAGGTTATCGAATATTTAAATTATACCAAGTCGTTTAGTGTAAACAATCCATGGCTTATATTACAGAAATAAAAATAAGCTATTGAAATAGTCTGTCAAATTCTATGTATAAAAAGCTATATGTGTCAAGTATGTCTAACAAACACCTTATCAGAGAACATTCACTCATTCGTCCTCAAAATCGATGTTATCCTCGATTTCGTCTTCAATCTCGCGCATGCGCTTGTCCCTTTCACTTGCAGGAACTTCGTCAATGGAAGCAGATAGGAAATGATACAGGACTTTTATGGCTACTTTCTCATCTTTTTCGGACGCAGACACGTAATCTCCACAGATTTTGCCAAAACCGTTCCATCCCTGAAATAATATAAAACGTGAATGATGTAAGCTAGTGACCCAGCTAGGGTGTAAAGTTATAATTGATAGTACCTTTGACGCATGCCTCTGTAAATTGAGTTCAGAGTTCATGTGGAACGGTATTTGTATGATGCTTTACGCCACATTCAACAATTGTACAGTTATATAACAGATAATTTGCATCTTCTGGTCTATATATCCTGACGTCAGCGAGTAAATTTAACACAAAAATCCTCATCGCGAACTAGGAAAATCCATTACTACCAGTTACAAAGTATTTGGTTTGACTCGACCGGAGGATCGAACCCGTGATACCACGTACTCGATACCGACGCTCAACCACCGAGGCGGTTTTCTGTGACACGGTTATTGCATGTGTCTAGTTAATATATAGAGTTCGGGATCAATTCAACTAGATTAACATTAAGTCGTGTTGATTGAAATCAGGTCATGACACCTATTAACTAGAACTTAGTAATTGACCGGAAGTATTACAGTACATACTGCTTCAGATACAATTAGCTTATGCGGTCTGACTTGTGAACTGGCTGTCTCTGTTACTTGACATTATTCACTGATAATAATTTATTGAGCAAGTAACAATTAAAAATCATGCTAAGTTATGACTTATTGTCACAAGGCCATTTTGGACTCACGTGAGTTTTAAAGATAAGTAAATCTATGTTTAACAATAATAGGTAACATGAACTTACGTGCTCTGCGCGGGTAATTGCAGCTTTGAATCTTTCAGCGTATTCGGGCTTTTCGAGTTTATTTAAATAGACTTCGCCAGCTTGCGTGTCGTCCTTGATAAACTTCAGCGTTGCAACCATGTTGTCCCAGAAAGTAATGATATTGGCGAACTGCCGATCAACCTCACCCAGGTGCGTGTAGGCTTCTTGAAGACTTTTTGCATTACCAAGATTTGCTGGAATCAAAAGCCAATTAGTATTTTTTTTAGCTATATCGCATATACCACATTGCCTTATATATTTTAGATAATATTGGTAAAATGAAAGTATAGCTATTGTATATTTACATAAAACATTGTCAGAAAAGAACTGACAATGCTCACTTTTAAGAAACACCTTCGTATCCACACTACTTTTTTTTATGATGCACTGGCAAATCATGACGTCCGTTTGATTGCAGGTACCGACGTAAATATCATTATACATGAATGAAACATACAGACATATATCAATTATTACCCGTTTCGCTCATCCAAGTTCAACTCATATGAAAGAGAAAATAAGCAACACAGATATTCTTTATTGATTGATAACAAATAGGTAACACAGAATTAAATGGCATTGAAGAACTTCTTGAGTGTAAATAGTACTCCAAATTCTGACAGCCGGTTGTTTTCAAATACCACGTTAACTGACAGAGCCCGTAGATGCTACAAGCTTAAAGTTGGCATCTGTGAAAAGTGTAGGTTTATAGCAGCATGTTCATCTGTTCAGTTTGACCAAGTCAAAGCAACTATTAACTTCAAAAGAGAAAACGTTATAACCTTTGGGAACTACATTTACCTTCTTCAACATTCAATCTTTTGATCTTATGCAGACGTTCCAGTTTTTCCTTTCTCTGCTCATGGATTTTATAGAGGATCTTTCGATTTTCTGCTGATACTGTGTTCACATTATCTTGTGACTGCTGTAACGCTTTCATCATGTTTCGAAACTAAAACGATAACATAAATAAGAGTCAAAGAAGAACTTACTAAATCAAAAATAGGTAGGCACAAAATTAAGCTCTACGATAATCTGTTATTTCAATAGTAATCTCCATTGATTGACTCTAAGACTCTAAGACCCTTTGAAAACTAAACAGTTTAGCACTAATTAAAGCTTTTAAATGATCAGATATTCCAATAGTAGTCTCCCTTGATATTGAATTACATTACAAACATAAAACAGGTTGACATAAATGAAACCCGAAATAATATCTATTACATAAGTTATCTCCTTTGATATGGCATACAATGAAGCTCCTAAATGATCAGTTATTTCAAAGTTATCTACCTTGATAGAAAATAAGACTCTATTAAACTACAAAACTGGTCATAACAAAATGAAGCTTTAAAATGATCAGGTCTTCCAATAATGATCTCCCTTGACATTGAGTAAGACCTAATTAAATGCAAACACAGGTCAGCACAAAATGAAGCTTTAAAATGATCAGGTCTTCCAAAAGTGATATCCCTTGACATTGAATAAGACCTAATTAAATGCAAAAACCTGTCTGCACAAAATAAAGCTTTAAAATTATCATTTTGATGAATAGTTGTCTCCCTTGACATTGCATAAGACCTTATTAAATGCAAAACAGATTGGCACAAAATGAAGTTCTTAAATTACCAGTTTGTCTTATAGTTTTCTCCCTTGATATTGAATAAGACATTATTAAATACAAAACATGTTGTTTTTTTAATCTTAACAGGATAGACCTTATTCGAATAAACATATTTTAACAAAATTAAGCTCGAAAATTATCAGTTATTCCAATAGGTCCGTTAAGTCAAGTTGACGAGTGACGAATTTACGCGTGACGAATTGTGACTTTTGTTTAGGTCCGTGAAGTTAGGCTGACGCGTGACGAATAGACGAGTGACGAACTTCAAATTATTTGTGAAGTTAAATTTACGAGCGACGAGCTGCTGCTTCATCAATTTCGTCAACTGTTTTAAATTGTAAAATAAATTATACAGATCAAGTAAGCAGATATATTCACCGTGCTTTCTGAACATCAATCATTATAAGAAATGCCCTAAAAAAGGCTACGAGCTTATTTCTTAATGTTTCCTTCTATGTAAAAGGCATGGGAAATTAATACGATTCAACTTAACTAGAAGAGCTTCGTCAGATTCGTTTAACTGACGAAATATACGAAAAAATAATATTTTGCTAAAAGCTTTATTTCTTTCTTTTAGATAATGTATCTGGACGTATTGAATGCAACTTAGGCCCTATTTCATATATCAGTGAGCTTCGTCATTTCATCATCTCGTCAATTCTGTTGACGAATTTACGAAAAAAATAAAAATCTAAAAACCTTTTTTGTGTCTTTGAAATAATGTATCTGGTCGTATTGAATGCAAATGTAACTTCCATTTCAAATTGCAGAGCAAGCAGTCATTCAGAAGAGCTTCGTCAATTTCGTCAATTCATCAACTTGTCAAAATTGTTGACGAAATGACGAAAACATATTTAATTAACATTTTTGTTCTGTCATTTAGATACTGTCTCTAACGCATTGAATGAACATTTGGCCTTAATTCAAATTTCATGGTCACGTTGTATCTTGTATCTTGTATCGGTATATTCCTCCTTTCTAAGGACCACTCTCTACATAACAACATTTTTAA
This sequence comes from Clinocardium nuttallii, assembly GCA_031471495.1. Lineage (NCBI taxonomy): Eukaryota > Metazoa > Mollusca > Bivalvia > Cardiida > Cardiidae > Clinocardium > Clinocardium nuttallii. The sequence goes on along the minus strand of JAUELF010275073.1, from coordinate 1,843 downwards.
AAACGCTTGTACATACCTCTTTCCATTAATTCCAGCATTGTTTTTTTGTTTATTATATATCTTAATTAACTATAGAATACAATTCAATTGTCCTTGCAGCTCAAAATCTCAGCTATTTTATATGCAGGAAATAACATAATGTTCTTATAATTGGTTCTATGTATAAATGATTGTTTTTTCCGAGTCCTATTATTAATAAAACTAACTTCTGTGATGAAGGATTTAGAAGCAACTGGAGAGGCAATTTCTTGTGTATTACTTTATTGAAATATACTTTCTATATATTGTTAGTACAATATAAATAACACCAGTAATCAGAAGAGCTATAAAACTCAGCGAGCTTAATCCATGCCGACATACTTCTGTAACTTTGCTTGCTGATCGTATTGCAACTAAATTACTCTTAAGTAGTGATAACAAGTTGAAATGTATATATTTTCAAATAGAGGTGTTCTCTTTGCCAAACTTCACGGTTTTGTTCATCTGGGTATCAGCAAAGGACGGGCCTTTATGTTCTCTTTACTAGCATTACACAGCATTTGATATGTCAACCTTATTACAATGGGTTCACAAATGAAAACAATACTAATTTCGTCTACACTGCACGGATGTGAGTTATGACATTCTATGTCTTCTTCAGGTATCCAGAACGTTGCAAACTTTGGAAATTATGTGGCAAAAAATCGTATCTTACTACTGGCACATTCCCTGAGAAAAGAAGTTCTTTGAAAAGGAAAGTTTCTAGAGTCGTTGAAAGGAAGTTTGAATGCGAGCGTCAGGAAAGATTGAACCTTCCCCATGACTTCGACCGTTGTGTGCCTGTTCACAAAAACAGCCTCTCATCATTATTTTGGTTATGTGCAAAAACACGCAAAACTATGTATTATGCATCAAGTGCTATACAAGTATAAATAAGTAGCAAACCCTTAATAGAAACTGTCAGTCAGTGTGTGTACTGCCAACATGTGATCACAGATAACCAGGGACACTACGAATGTGCTCATTTCTCAAATGAACGGATGTTTTGTTGTTGAAAACATCAATTTTTACTGTACTTATGATATGCTGCTCTTTGTGAGAAGATTTACTACCCAGAAAGAGCAATTTATCAGATATCTTCTTAACAATGATTTGACAACAGCATTAAGTCTACCAGAAAACAATCGAAAACAATCGAATGTGTTATGTTTAGTTGTGTATGCGATACATACATACTGTATTACGAAACAGTTCTGTTTAGCTGTAAATAAATCCAACGGATGGGATTATGCTGTACACGTGTATGTATATGCACATGTAAATGTATGCGTGTGTTTGTATGTGTTTGTTTGTGTATGTCTTTGTATCCACGTATACGTATGTGTATTTATGTGTATGTGTACACGTATATATTTAGACGTGTGCATGTATATATATGTATATGTATATGTGTTAATGTATATGTTTATATATATTTACTTATCCCCCTTCTGTCTGTCTTTCATCTGTTTTGCTTTCTCATTCCCTCTATCTAGAGACAAAATTATTCTATCCTCCTCCCATCTGTCTGTCAATTATTACGTTATGTCTTCGTTATGTTTGTAAGAACATGTCTTGCGATCACTGAAGACTTTCACACAAACTTACTCTGTATTTGTAGCGCTTGTAACGTGAATAAATACTCATTGTATATATTCGTATCGATTCACAAACACGTATGCACTTGTGTAGGGCTTCACAAGTACATTTCTTCGTTCATGTATTGATGTATAATGGCTTTTCAATCAACTATACGAAATGAATGATGTTTGTGTAAATCTGTTAAATATTCAATGTTTGTCACTTTTTGTTCAATGTTTGTGTC
>JAUELF010275062.1:0-10676 GCA_031471495.1 Clinocardium nuttallii | reverse complement strand
CAACAAAGTAGGCTTTCTTAATGTTAATTACCGTTTGTATTGCAGTCATCAGCACCAACAAAGTAGGCTTTCTTAATGTTAATTACCGTTTGTATTGCAGTCATCAGCACCAACAAAGTAGGCTTTCTTAATGTTAATTACCGTTTGTATTGCAGTCATCAGCACCAACAAAGTAGGCTTTCTTAATCTTAATTACCGTTTGTATTGCAGTCATCAGCACCAACAAAGTAGGCTTTCTTAATGTTAATTACCGTTTCATTCAGGAAACCCTCATTTGCCTCCATAAGTGATCAGTCCTAAATTATCAAAAGAAAGCTGTCCTTGATCTCTGATTTTAACGGGTAACGCACACTAATAGAAAATGAGCGGTCCCGCAAGAAAACCAACATTATGGCATCTGCGTAATGTATCGACCAGACTGATCCGGGCCGACACTTTCCGTCTCCGAGGGATAGAGCTATAGAAAAATGATTCCTGAAACAGAACATCCACAAGAGGCGAAACGTGTCGGTCCGGGTTAGCCTGCACGGCATGTTAAAGCTGATCAGGGTCGACACTTTACTCAGTGACCATAATGTTAGTTTTCTCGCGGGACGGCTCAAATTATTCTTTTGTTGCCTAATCAGATGTCTCATCCGGAAGTAATTAATATGCCTCTCTAACATGCTTGAGTTGTTCTTTTTTTAATTGTATTTTTGATGGAGGTAACCTTATCCCATACACTAGTTGAAGAGGCATATTTCAATAATACACTACACTCCGTGAACTTCACCAACTCTGGAGGCTGCATCTCTAATTAAAAGCTGAATGATTGGTTACAATAAAGTATCCAAGTTGTATTAACCATTTCATAAAGTTTCTGTTTGTTTCCGTCTCTCCTTGTTTTCTGGCATCAGCATTTTCCGTTAACAATTCCACAAAAATAATTTATGCTGTGTTCCCATAGAATTGACCTGTACATACTGTGTCGTGTTGTTTGAATGGCATTTCCAAGAAAGGGGACTCCTAATTCCATCCCACTTGTGGAAATATAGTCAGACTGGCTTGCAAACAACTCACATATCTTGCAACAATATCCCGATTTTGCTGCAGTATAATATAGCCAAGTATACTTTGACTTATATTTGGTAGACGAAAATAACCGCTGATCAGTTATTGCATTTATAGTAGAAACTTTTAAAAATCATCAAATAAATTGGTAATTTTCTCGTCTGTTTTCCCATTTTCCACAATGTTTTCAACTCTATTCAATAAGTGCACCTTCATTACAGAGATCTTTTATATTGGTTCGTTCTCTCCTTTTTAAATCGTCTGCTGCAGAATGTGTGTATGTTGGAAATGGTAAAGGTATGGGTTTGATAGGTTGCTAGACAAGCATCGATCAGTATCACATTCCAGCAAGGAAGTGTCTTTCTTCCAATCTCAGGAACATGAACAGTACTAGCTCTCGTGTTTACTGTTGTTGTATTGAGCCGTCTCGCGAGATAACCAACATTATGAAGTCTGCGTAAAGTGTCGACCCTGATCCGCCTAAACATGCCGCGTAGTCGAACCTGGACAGACACGTTTCGCCTCCTGTGGTTTTTCTGTTTCAGGAATCATTACTTTATATCTCTATCCCCCTGAGACGGAATGTATCGGTCCGGGTCAGTCTGCGCGGACAGCGCAAGCTGATCTGGTTGAAAACTATAGAAAGTATATTTATATAACTGTAGTGATCATTTGCTCTGATTGAGCACAATATGTTTGCTTTCTTTAGGCCAGTCTATATATTTTCATTTATTTATATAGTAGAAAACATGTGATAATAGTAGAAATTACAAATACGGAGCAATTTTCCCCTTTTGCAACTATATTGTAAAAATAGTGTACTGCAGATGCGTAAAATGTATCTGCATGATGGAAAGGATAAAGCCAAGGATAAGTATTCCACATAGGGTCATGCATTGTATCAACGGATTTATTGCAAAACTCGTTGCTACAATGCATAGCTGTGCATTCTTATAATAATGTCGCAGATTTTCATGTTGTTTCAAATCAATCAACTGTTAATTATATTGTATCTACTCCATGATAACAACACGAGAAAAAGATAAAAAAAGGAAATGGCGAAAAGAGAAAGAATTGTCACCAGAGACGAAAAACTGTTTAATGTAAAGATTTAAGTATCCCTGTTTTCAGCTAGTAAATCCGCAAAGTATGGAATAGTTTTGTACGGTTCGCCAATAAGTCATAGAAGAAACTTCCGCGAAGCAGTATCCATTTGGATAATTGGCTAGTTTGGTTTACACACGTGTAATACTAACATTAATGTTGGTTTTCCTTGAGTAACGCTCAAATAATTTTTATACACAAAAGAAGAAACAGCAGCAATACTTCTCTAATACCCGTAACTCTCGTCGTAAGCATCTATCATTTCCTGTGAAAAACAATAGGACGGGACTTCAAAAGCCGAAGGAACATTATTTATATTTAAAGGTAATGATATTTACTAAAAGTAGAAAAGCAATAGATTACAATTCATAAATAGGCGATGATACTCTAGAAATAATTAATGAATATAAATATCTCGGTATAATATCTACAAGTAATGACAACAATTTCAAATAGACACAATAATATGTAGTTGACCAATCACTCAAGCCATTACACATTACTAAAACGCATAAAATCACTATCATTGACATATGACATCCCAATTGATTTTGTTCAACATAACAATAAAACTAATCATTCTATATGGTGCTGAAATATGGGGCTATTACAATGTGGATAAGATGGAAAAAGTACAGTTGGAATATTTTTAGTATATATATTTAATATGAAAAGGCCAACTTTCTCTAACATGATATACGGTGAACTTCGTATTACACCATTTAAGTAAGATAAAGGCAAACGTTTGATTTCATTTTTTGAAAAAATGATAGAAAACATGAGTATAGAAAATCCTAAAGTATCTACAAAAAATATATATTTACTACTTAAATAACTCGCAAGAAAAAAAAAGAATAACATCCACACGTAATGAAATTTAAAACAAATATAATATGCTCAATGGAGTACTTAGGAATATGAAACGAACAAAACCTACATAACACTAAATGACTTATACCTTTTACACAGCAAAAGGTAAAAAAGACATCTTTATTCAGAAATGGATGTCAGATATTTCTTCTTTTACATCTGATACAAATTAATGTATCAAACAGGAATTTGGAATATGTCAAATATACAAATTATTACCTAATAACCTTTGGTAAAATGTTTTTATCATTTCGTTCACGAAACCATCAAACGACAACGCATTTTTTCATTGAGATTTATGAGAACCAAATGTCATCATAATTCAAGCCTAAATGTTTTAGTTGCATATGGGTCCGTACAGCTTGAGTATAACTTTTAATTTTAAATCCTATGATGATGTTTATGGATTGTTTTTATGAATACATGTATTTGTCTGTTCAGCACTTTTGAACGTATGTATTTTATGATAAGAGTGCTATATAAATGTGGTATAATAATAATAATAATAATTATGCTTATAGAGACTGGAAGGTCGACTTACAAACCTTTAAAAGCGAGCAATTGTGCAACGTGCATAACTGACTATTTACTGAATTCAACTATTACCACAATGCTCAACCTTTAACAAGATTCGCATCAAATATTTAGACAACTACAACTACACAAGAACAAATAAGTATAAATTAACATAATTTCTGAATACTACAAATGAACTAAAACTGAAAAGCATTAAGTATGTTATATGAACATATTATGAAAAAGTTAAAAGAAAATACGTAAAGGAAAATATTAAATCCATATAAGATATAACAAACAAGTCAAAGGATAAAACTCTCAGGAAGAGATCAAGATGATTTCAATGTCTGTCATCATTTTATTACATCACTAGTTAACTATTTAACTTTTCGTTTTCCCTTTTATTAAACAAAAACAATACTGTAACAAATACCACCGTTCCCTCTCTCATTATTCTATATGTTATGGTATCACTGTGACATTTTTTCATTATATGTATTTATATTATAAAATAGAGCTTATGCTATTAAAATTATGCAAATATAATAGGCTATAAGCAAATATATAAATAAAGTGTTGTAGCATAACACTACTGGAAAGACCTAAATGAGATTTGGACACAAGCGCTAAGTGAAGATGGTGCAGCAGGAATAAATGACTAACAAAGCTTGACTGAACCGGATCTTTAAACAATTATAAGCTGTCCATGCGTTAAAAGGTACACGTTGGTTTTTCTTTAAAGTGTAGGGCCCGATCGGCATGTTCATACGCTGGTTATCAAAATCTTCTCTATCTGACAGAAGCCCGTGTAAGTTATACGTTTTGATGAGATCATATTATTTTCAATGCATAGACTCATGTTTCAGAATACGAAGGATTACGAATAAGTATCGGGTAATAACACGGTACAACACAACACTAAGGATCTTTCCAAGTGATTAGAAATAGGTAGGTTTTATAGAGAATAGAGGACTAGATAAGGCGTACAATAAGGCGTAAAATGACATTAACAATATCTATCTTGTGACTCAACTAAACCAGAGGATGTTGGTGCTCAGAAATCGTCTCATTGAGACAATTTTTTGAGTGCCCACAACATAGGGTTTGAGTGTAAAGAAATAAGTTTGGAATTCGAAATACCATTCTCATCTAGAGATCTGGTTAGGGATTTCAGAAACTATATATAATGCATGGTGCACCTAATGACTGGAACACCCATATAGCGTGAGGTGTAATGCTTCGATTAACACTATCCAGTTTTATTCGTTTAAGTTTGTGTCAAATAAACTCAACCTTAACGCTTTATCTATTTCCATCCAATAAACTTCGAATAAGCTTAGTTCTGGTAAGCCATTAAACAAGGACAAACAGTTCACGATGTCCCTGTTTAACGTAACGAGAATTGAATAATGTTTAAACAACTGTCAAAACACTAACCATCTACAATGGTAATTTGTCCATTACCATCATTATTTATAGTGGGAATGCTAATGTACGAAATAACCTTGGCTAGCAAGGATAAACATTTACTATTATCTAGCAGATTTGGTTAATTCATCGAGGGATACCTTTACCTTGTATTATTACGAAAACTGTTCAATTGTGTACAATATTAATGGATTAATTTACAAATATTTTCCAAAAAAGTTCTCCATACCGGGTTTTTATACCTTTTCTGGATAATTTGAATGCAAATTTTCATCAGACAATTAGGTCAACACTCATAATCGTAAGTAATTTGGTAGAAGGTAAATATTATATATATTTGATCGAGTGTGCTATATATTAAGAAAAACGCTATACATCTTGCCAATTATTTGCAAGCTATGTCAGCTTAGTAATTAAGTTTCCGCTTTATAATTAATCCCTAGCCAATAGACGTAACTAACACCATGGGTAAGTAGATGCTAGCAATGTGGCTATTAAATGTTTGAACCTTATACATGCTGATTTAATACGATAAGATAAGAAAGATAAGATAACTCCTATAAATCAGAATTTAAGAGTCCAATCAACCAGATGAGAAAGACTACATTACAAAAGAGGTCTGCGGTTTAACAAGAATACAGAACAGAACAACAGACCAGAGCAGAACTTTTAATTGACATTAAGCACACAAGCTCATAGTCACATAAATCATACATATAAATACAGTGTATGGTGACAGAAATACGGTCGGTTAGTGGAAACAAACACCTTGTTTACGCCTATTGACAGGACCTTTAGACCTAAACGACAAACCTTGCAATAGGTTTGGTACCATTGTTATTGAACTAAAATATTATACTAAATTTTAACATAAACAAGGTCTGGGTTACAATTTGGTGAAGATATCAGGGTTTTCTTTAGAAAAAATCTGAATCGCTTTTATCCAGACAGATTGTACAAGGTTATAAATGAGTAAAAACTGCCTACATTTATCCGAATATATGAAAATAAAATATGAAAACTACTGAGTGATTGAGTCAAATTACGTATAGTACTGTTTTTACCTATTTACCTAAGAAGATCAAAACTATGACATACCTTTCTGACGTCATCAATATCAAAATCCCATGTTCTGGGATACTCCTTATGATGTACAAAGGTTCTTTCAACGCATGACATTGTGATGTGGGAGGGTAAAACATATGTGTGTGTCTGTGTATTTTTAAGTAATATATCATATTCATACAATTCTCATACGGTTTTAACAAATTTATTACGGATCTTGTTTTGTCATTCAATTTTAATAAAAGACGACAGAGTGAACAAAAAATGATATTGAAGTTATGTAACGACTGTGACTGGAAGACAATGTGTCGATGTATTAAATAGTCCTATGAAAATCGTAAATCATGATTTCCTATCGAAGTAAAACAATAAATGCACTTCTACATGCATGTTGGAATGACAAGACACGTGGCCGGGCCGTATTCATAAACGTCAAACTTATCTCAATCTCCGCGAAGGAGTCCTTACGGGATACTTTCTGCTTTACTACATACATACGCTTTTAGACGCCTTTGCAGCATACATATTTTAAACATTGTGACCATTGTTCAACTACATTCAATGTCATTGTTTTTATTTATAAAGGTTTACCACATTTATTACCAGATGATTTCGAAGTCGTCTGCTGAATATTTGTTGTATGTGGGAAAAAGTCAAAGGAAGGGTTCCTCAAGTACACATTCGTATTCACAATCATCCCTCAACTTAAATCCGTAAGGCTTCCTCGAGCGTTTGTTAAAAATGCACGTTAATACTAATTATAATTGTGTGTTCAAACATATATGAGCCTCCCGCGAGAAAACCAACATTATGGCTGATCAATGCCGAAACATTCCGTTTCAGATAGATAGAGGTATCTATTAATGATTCCTGAAACAGAAAATCCACAGGAAGCGAAACGTGTCTGTCCGGGTTAGCCCACACGGCAACTTAGGCTGATCAATGTCGATACCTTATGCAGAGTCCGAATTATTGATTTTCTCGATTACGTGTTCAAACATATATCCAGATATATCTACTTGGCGTTTTTTATAAAAATCATTAGACTGAATTTCAATTAAATTCATTTAAAGAATCTGTCAAACGTGATATAAAGAGATTTGACATAACATGATCAGTAAAATCCGTTTATAGTATACCAATGGCAATGGATAAAAGGACAGGGATATCATGAATGTTGGAGATACACATGAAGAGAGAGTCGGCGTACACTGATAAAGACAAATATATTTTGACAGTATTTAGGCCAACTACAGATTATACAAAGTATTCGATTTAATTAAAATGATAAAGCTGAGAATAATGTCCTTATCGATTTTTTAATTAAAATAAAGATGAAATATGAAGCAATGAATACAAGTGAGCAATGTTGTTATCGCTTGTATACTAATTGAAGCGAAAATTTGTTCATATTTCATCAAACTTTAGGTAATGAAATACAACATGAAATTCACATTCAACAATGTTTTTCTTTAACTTTTGAAAATAATACACCCATATAATATGTGTTAATGTTAAATTAGTATATATTATGGCGACCAGTCTCGATGTCAAAGTTGTGGTTCCGGGTTAATGTAACAAATTAATACTGACATTAACTTGATAATTGTTGTATTCGTTCTTATAGCAATAAAAAACCTTATTTGCAAATTTAAAAAAAAGTATCGAGTTATTTATTTTGTTTTTACGAAATAAATCGGCTCATTTGCATATTAAAAAATAATATTGAATTATTAATTCAGTTTAACGAAATAAGTATATCGTTTAAACGACATGATTATTTCGTAAATACGAAATAAAACGGCTTATTCTCATATTAAATAAATGTCGAATTATTATTTCGTTTTAACCAAAAACCAGGCTAATTTGAATACTAAACAAATATGTTGAATGTCACTTTATGGCTATGTAGTTTGGCTTGATTTTGTATTAATTTATTTTTATTGTTCTGGTTTGAAACATTTAAAGATATATCAAATTTAATTAATTTCTTTAAACAGTTAAAGGTTGATACTAACTGTTAAGTTTATAACTTACGACAACCCCCTTTTTGATTAATCATAAGAAAGAACAAAAATCACTTTAAAGAGTAGACGATAATGACACACTGTGGTTAATAAAGTGACTGCCTAAACGCTACGCCCTTATAGTATCAATAATTTAGCAGATTCAAACACAATTAATAATATCAAATAAAGAAAACCACCGACTTTAGAATGAACACTACGGTATCCTCAGTACTTTGATTACGCCATGCTTCACCAATATCGCGTGCTCTCTTGCATAGTTCATGAACTATATCAGTGGTTGACAAATCAGTCAATGGAATGACACCTTATATCTAAACTTTAGTTTGCATGCCCACATCTGCAACGTTTTTCCATTGGTCCATTATTAAAGCTTCAGAACAGACGTCCCCATCAAATCAAAAGTTTGAAACTGCGTCGTGTGGGACCACAAGCTATTCACTAGATATAATTAAATGAAAACCGTGTTAACGCTCTGGAAGCCACATATTAAACTTGAGCATGTTGAAACTGTGTCAGAATGCTTGTGTTTGTGTTGTTGGGGTTTTACGCCGCTTTCTACATCATTTCAGTTATATCACGGCGACAGTTCACCAAATTATTATCCCTGGGTAAACACACCAGTACTAGGCTAGAAAAATGTGCCTTGTCCAAGGGCACTCCACCATGACCGTAGTGTCGCGACTGGGAATTCGACCCGGGCCATCCGGTTTTAAATCCCCGACGTTAACCACTGGACCACAGCGGTTTCCAACAGAATGTTTGTCTGAGGTCACGAGGCCAAATTGAAGTAAAATCGAGTTAACAATCTGAGTTTTTAACGTGAACATATTGGAACCTTAGTGATATCTAGGCCAAGTTCGAAAAAATGTCATGCTGTGTCAAACACTAGGTCACTAGGCCACTTTTAAGGAAACTCTTGTTAACACTCTGGAAGCCACACTTTTGGGTTGAGCATGTTGAGTATTTGTCTTGAAGATATATATGAATGAATATTATTTCATGGCGTATCGACAGCTAAGGTCATTTAGCGCGCATTTAAATTTAATTATTCATGATCCCTGGGTAAACGAACCAGTACTAGGCTAGAAAATGTGCCTTGTCCATGGGCACTCCGCGATGACCGTAGTGCCGCGACTGGGGATCGAACCCGGGACAACCGGTTTCGAAATCCCCGACGCTAACCACTCGATCACAGCGGATTTCTGATGATACATGTATATATAGTCTTGGGTTCGAATATGGGTCTGGTCATGTCAAAAACTAAGTCACTAGACCATTTTGTAGAAAAATATTGTTAACACATTAAAGATCGCACTTTGACTTGAGCAGTTTGAAACTTTGTCAGAAAGTTTGACTTGGTCATATCAAGTCAAATATTAGGTCACTAGGTAAAATTGAAGAACACTGTTGTTTACACTCTGGAAGCCGCGTTTTTGGCTGGAGCATGTTGACACTTTGTATGAATATTTGTCCTGCTACTATATAAGCGAAGTATGAATATAGGTCTGGTCAGGTCAAACACTACGTCACTAGGCCAAATTGTAGAGAAATATTGCTAACACTATAGAGATCGCATTTTAAAAAAATTGTCAGAAATTTTGTCTTGATAATAATATCTATGCCAAGTTTGAATATGGATCATGTAGAATCAAAAACTAGGGCAGTGGGTCAAATAAAATGAGTGTTAACACTCTGGTAGGAGCATTTTGTTTGAATATGGGTCATGTCCGGTTATAAACTAGGTCACTAGGCCGTATTGTAGAAAGATCTTGTTAAAACTATAGAAACCTCAGCTTTTATCTTACAACTAGAAATGAAATTAAATAAAAAGAAAGGCAGATCGTGTCAACCTGGCAAATAATGTCTTATGTCAACATAAACACTAGGCTTCAAATCTAGTCCACATCAATTAGTATAGAATACGCCCATAATAATATAGTTATAGTAGTGTTGAAAAGAATTAACACTTTCCTGTAACAAACGATTAAGAATCAATTAGCTTTGTCAGAAAATGCTTCCAATCAACAAACATTGCCGCCAGGCAAATCCTCATATTGTCATTGGCGTTGCAAGAGTTAAGTCTTAAAAACCCAATTTTCAGGTGAGCGATCCAGGGACTCATGGCCCTCTTGTTATCAATTTAATCCACGCGGTGAATTTGTGACGAGTTTGCAGCAATTTGGAAAATTAAACTTACAGCTTTAATTTTAGTAACAAGAAACCCATCGGCAATGTCGTTTAACATTATATTGAAGTTTAACAAATAGTAAACCGTTTAAATATTTCACAATAAGACAATTCATCTTAGCCAATAATTCATGAAAACGAAATATCATTAGTAAGTTCTTCCGCGTAATGATAAGGGAACGCACGCATGTCGGGGGTACAGGACGCGAGGCTATATACAGGTTCAATATAATCAAAGCACTCAGAGTGCTGCCAGCAAGGGACTGCAGGTCACGGAATACATTAGGACAAGTATGAATTCCTTGTTATGTCCGTTAATTGAATAATATTTGAGCTGAATGCATAATACTGTCTACTCAGAATAGGGGTTTATCGCAAAAACTTTCGATGGATACACTTTCATTCATGAGTTAATTAGTTAAGACA
>JAUELF010275051.1:0-10676 GCA_031471495.1 Clinocardium nuttallii | reverse complement strand
AAAAGGAGAAATTGCACGTTTTGTGCAATTTCTCCTTTTGTCACTATGTTTTCAAAAAGCCGTCTGCTGCAGATGCGGCAGAGAGCGTCTACATGAGGAAAAGGGTTAACCCTTTCCAACCAACAGAATCATGTTGACGCCAATGCAGCAAAACGGCTCTTGAAAAAATTGCAACCAAAGAAGAAATTGGTCATAACAATATATTTCTCCCCTTTATACACTCTCTTCTCTTTGATTAAGTAATCAATATTTTCCATACTTTTGCCGAGATGTTTTCAATGTTGTCTGATTTAGTTGTGTCATATGTCAGAAAGGGTTTAAAAAAAGAAAGAAGATAAATGTTCATATTGACAACCTTTATTTGTACTTACAACAGCCACCCCTAATTTGTCAAACATTTACATGTCCAAAAGATAATAAAAACTGACAGCATTATGACCTCACAGACACTTATTTTGTCATCTGTCCACGCATTATGTGATGGTGATAAATACCTATACATGACAGACAATTTATTGCTTATTTCTTTCAAATTTATATTGGTTGTGTTCAATTGATAACTTGACAATAATCGTCTTAAACTTCAACCATTTTTCCTTATACAACGAATTTACAGCAGACGACTTTGAAAATGTCCACTCAAAAACACAGATTTTTTTTTTTTAATGAAGGTATCATTACTGATAAAAACTCTGAAAATATTGTAGCTAAGGTTGTCGACCGCAGAGGCTTTAGACTGAAGCGTTTGTATGTGGGAAAGGGTTAGGCTAAGATATATGAGCCGTCCAGCGAGTAAACCAACATTATAGACTCTGCGTAATGCATCGATCCAGATCAGCCTTCGCTGGCTAATCCGGGCCGACGCATTCCGTCTCAGGGGGATAGAGGTATAGAGTAATGATTCCTGAAACAGAAAATCCACATGAGACGAAAAGTGTCTGTCCGGGTTAGCCTGCGCGGCATGCTTAGGCTGATATGGGTCGATATTTTACGCATAAAGTCCACAATGTTGGTTTTCTCATATATATGAGACGCATCTGGTGGTTTCTGGGCTTAATCCTTTACCATATACGACAATTCCACAGCAGATGATTGAAACATTTTATGGCAAAAGCAGATATTGAGAATGCCGAATAATTTCCCTTTTTGCCACAATGTTTTCAACTCTTTTCAAGAATTATAATTTCAATTACAAATTCTTTTTTAAAAAAAGTCGCCCGTATAGTTTCAGTTGTCTGATGCATTTTTGTGTTGTATGTGGGAACGCGTTAAACAAATAACTATTTTGATGAAAATACATATGCAGCATAAAAACGTACATGAAAATAATAATATAATACATAAGTATTTTTAAAATCATGACCTTCATTTTTTCGTAAAATACATACTTTCAAAAGTGCTTAACAGACGAAAACATGTATCTATAAAAAGCATCATAGGTATTAAAATATTACAAATTATGAAAAGAAACACTAAAGCTGTACGGACGGTGGTATGTCTACATAATGTTTAAACTTTTAAAAACAAGACCGGTATGAAACTGAAAAATTAAGGCTCGAGTTTATAATGACATTTGGTTCCCGTATATCTCAATAAAAAAATTAAAAAATCAGGGCTCTTTTAGACGAAGCAAACGTGTCACAGTCCATTATTCTTGCTCAAAAATGTTCATAAAATAAAGAATAACAACTTAAGTCAATGCAAACATCTGAGAGAAATAAATGCAACATTCGCAGAGCGATAACACATTGTGAAAAAAGGAGACCTTGTTCTCATCATTCAGAGTTGATAGCCCAATGATTAATGTTTTTTCTAAGTATGAACAAATTTGAAACATGTAGCCCCAGGATAGAAGGAGGATTGGGTAGAAAACAGAAGGGGATTGTTTACTTTTGACAAGTGGACATGCAATTAAAACTGAACTCCTATTTATTATCCCTGTTCCAACATGCAGCGACGCATTTTACTAAAGTATACTTATTGAAAAGAGCTGAAAACATTATGGCAAAATGAGAAATTGGTTATTATAAGCAATTTCTCTTTTTGTCAAAATGTTTTCAAAAGTAGTCTGCTGCAGATGCGTCTGTATAGCGGAGAGGCTTAATTTTACACTTTCTCACATACACCATTTCTGCAGCAGACGACATCTGGGCAGACGTATGGACACTCTCTATTAATAAAAGTATAAACATTGAATAGAGCTGAACAATTATTGTAAAAGGAGGAATTGCTCATCATGTTTTCAAAAATCGCCTGCAGCATAGGCCTCAGAAAGTGTATGTATAGGGGAAAGGGTTCATTTTACCCTATCCCACATACAAACAATCCTGCAACAGATTTCTTTGAAAAGGTCAAGATAACTTTACGGGAGATCTTTCTAAAAGTATAATGATTGAACTCGCTAAACGGAATAGTGTTATCTTGTTGTAAGAAGTCAATAAACTATCTTCCATAGTTCTGGGGGTAGCATTACCTATAGACATGAGCCGTCCCGCGAGAAAACCAACATTGTGGACCCTGACGGTAAAGTGTCGATCCGGATCAGTTCAAGCATGCCGCGCAGGCTTACCCGGATAGACACTTTTCGCCTCTTGTGGATTTTCTGTTTCACAAATCATTACTCTATACCTCTATCCCCTTGAGGCGGAATGTGTCAGTCTGGATCTGTCTGCGCAGACAGCGCAGGCTGATCTGGATCGATACATTTCGCAGATGCCATAATGTTGGTTTTCTCGCTGGACGGCCCATATAACCACGATACTTTCTTTATATTGATCTATAGTCTGGCTTTGAAATGTAAGTTTTTTCTTTCTTTATTTCTGTTATTTAGTTGTTTCATCAATCTCACCGTTCTGTCAGTATATGTTATCTATGATTAACCCTTTCCCACATACAATAAATCGGAAACAGACGACGTTGCAATTATCAAGTTAAAAATATAGAAACTCTCTATAAATGATAGTTATGAATATTGAAATCGAGTTGAAATCGTTATAGCAAAAGGAGAAATTGCTCATCATGAGCAATTTCTCCTTTTGCCTCAGTGATTTCAAATGTGGTCTGACGCAGAGGCGTCAGAGAGCGTATATAAGTGGGAAAGGGTAAACATAAGTATTGCTAAAATTGAAAATAAAAAGGGGTTCTCCTACTGACAGGACATGAACAAAACTAATTGAAGGCATGACTGAAATGGTGGATGTCAATCCGGACAGGGGTAAGTGGATGCTGGTTTGATCGAGACAAATGAGCGTTTTGACAGTTCATCGATGTTCTTGTCTTCTGGTCAATTTACATTGAACCCATTTTAAGTCCGTCAGCTGTCTGGGTCAGAAGTATTTTGTTTCCCGTGAACACTGTATGTGACTTTAGAAAAGACATTGACATTATTGTTGTGTGGGTAAATTGAGGACATCGACACAATGAGGCGACTATATATAGGACTTATGATGGTAATATTTCATTTTATTATAATATTATTATATGTATTATTTTACAGAGCTCTAGATAAGAAGATTATTTCACATCCCCAATTCCTTATTTGACCCTCAAACCCTATGTTGTGGGTACTTAAAAGAATCGTCTCACTGAGACTAATCTTTTGAGTACCCACAACATAGGTTTAAGTAATATTATTATATGTATTATTTTACAGAGCTCTAGATAAGAAGATTATATTCACATCCCCAATTCCTTATTTGACCATCAAACCCTATGATGTGGGTACTTAAAAGAATCGTCTCACTGAGACTAATCTTTTGAGTACCCACAACATAGGTTTAAGTTGAGGCATAAGAGAGATATGTGTGGGAAAAGATCCGTTCACTCCTCCTTATATAGTCCTCTGATTCTAGTGTATACATGCACGGTTTCTCGTGCAATACAAGTAAAATGTCACGTGCAATTACAAATAAAATGTCACGTGCAATTACAAGTAAAATGTCACATGCAAATACAGCAGGTTGTAATTCAGTATTTGACTAGGACAAATACGGTATTAAATAGTGTAGAATGTTATCTCATTAAATATGAAGTATTGTTATTTCATTATTGAAAACAATTTAATTTGCACTGCTTTTCTTTGTTCTGCCCTGTCCAACATAAAGACACTTTTCGACGCTTCTGCAGCAGACGGCTGTTAAAAAACAAAACAAAAGGAGAAATATTTCTTTTTAAATGATTTTAAAAAGTGTCATTTTACAGAGATTTTTATTAAAGATGTTTTCAAAGTCGTTTGCTGTCCATGTATTGTATGTGGGAAGGGGTTTTTTAGAAGATAAAATAGGTAGGCCCTATATTTATAAAAGGATATGTACGTTACATTAACAGTACGAGGCATGTTGATACATAGTTCCTGCCCAGGTTGAGTCATACTAGATACTTTAAAAATTGTAGTAATGGAGTTTCCTCCCGGTCAACCATTTCCCACCTGCATGTTGACGCAATAGCAGTAGACGACTTTTGAACAGATTTTGCCAAAGGTCAATTAAGGATTGACTCTTATTTTTCGTGCGTTCATGCAGTATGAACGTCGGAAGCGATTTTGCAAATCCATGTTCGCGAACAAGTCTTTAATAACAATGAAAAACTGTTACCGCCAACTTACGTTTGTTTAATTAAATGAACAGCTAATAGTTGTAACGTCGTAATATCATTGGTTAAATGACGTCACGCTATTGAAATAAACAATGACGTCAGAGGTCATGAAAGGTCGAGCGGTTCATGCAAAATGAACAGAATTTATTTGTACAGAAAATCAGGTGCGAATGTAAATATTAGAGTATGTAGGACCGTTACCCGTCAAACTTAAACGTATTATAGTGTGTAGGAACGTAACCCGTCAAACGTAAACGTTTTAGAGTGTGTAGGACCGGTAAAACGTAAACGTTTTAGAGTGTGTATGACCGGTCAAACTTAAACGTATTACAGTGTGTAGGAACGTAACCCGTCAAACGTAAACGTTTTAGAGTGTGTAGGACCGGTCAAACGTAAACGTTTTAGAGTGTGTAGGAACGTAACCCGTCAAACGTAAACGTTTTAGAGTGTGTAGGACCGGTCAAACTTAAACGTATTTTAGTGTGTAGGACAATAACACGTCAAACTTAAATGTCTTAGAATGTGTAGGAACGTAACTCGTCAAACTTTAATAGTGTGTAGAATCGTTATCTGTCAAACTTAAACGTATTAGAGTGTATTGGACCGTAACACGTCAAACTTAAACGTATTAGAGGGTGTAGGAACGTTACCCGTCAAACTAAAACGTTTGAGAGTGTGTAGGACCGTAACACGTCAAACTTAAACGTATTAAAGTGTGTATGACCGTTACCCGTCAACATAAACGTATAATGATGTGTAGGACTGTTACCTGTCAAACTTAAACGTATTAGAGAGTGTAGGACCGTAACCCGCAGAACTTAAACGTATTGCAGTGTGTAGGATCGTAACTAGGAACTAGGACTGGCAACAGCCCTATGCATGGTTATTCTTCAATGTTACAACTGGGGAGAACTCTTATAGACACAATAGTCATGCATGTGAATTGATACGGTTTCATGCGGACCGTGACGGTTTATTACAGGTATCGTTCTGCGTATTGTTATGGACTGTTACCTACATAAACGTTTCAATACGGATAGTTTGCTTTCCAATACTGACAATTACCTTTTTGTGGGGATGAATGCGAATAATTGCGAAATGAATACGGATAAATACGGATTGTTACGAACTTCTGCGTTCCATGAACCTCTCATGCGACGGTCCTTATCACTGTGGCAAAACAAAAATACATAGAATTAACATAGAATTATGGGAAGTTTTCTCGATCTATATCTACTAAATGGTCTTTCTAGTTCCACAGCCATGGACAACAAAAGCATACTGCTCTTGCTGAGACTAAGCCTACGGCACAGAGATTGGCACCATCCCGACGACAGCTCAGGAGTGGACGGATGTTGATGCAGGCTAGGTGCCTTGTATGGCAAGCAAATACGCATCCGGTGTTCTGCCCACGGAGGGTCCCAGTTCTTCACCTACAAGGGACACCACTCCATTGTGCTCCTAGCCCTCGTTGATGCGAAATTCAGGTTCATGTAGGCCCAAGTCGGTGCCCAAGGGATAATACATGATACCCAGCTGTGGAACGAGTCGGCTCTGCGAGACGCAGTTATCACCAACACCATTGGCATCCTCGAACCTGAACCTCTGACTGGCGACGACCGTCAGATGCCGTATTTCAACATCGGGGGCAATGCATTTGCCCCCAACGAATGGATTATGAAGCTCTTTGCTGCTACGCCTCTTGAAGAAAACGCTCGGGTTTTTAACTATCGCATATCTCGTGCCAGACGATGTGTGGTGAAGGCCTTTGGCATTCTGGCCAACCGCCAAACGTTGACATCATGGTGCTGGCGTGTGTCACACTCCATAATATGCTGAGGACGAGATTTGTTGTATGTGATAAAGGGTTAATAATCATTCTTGTCTATATCAGGTAGAACTAAAACATCCCTACATCAACCAGAATTCACTAACACGCGCGACCTCACCGTCCAATCTCATTTCTTTCACATGTATGTCGTCCTTTGAAGCACGGCCTGCACAGATGATGGTGCACTTGACGACTTCTACAACGGAGAGGCCGGGTCGGTTCCATGGCAGCGGCGTATGGTGAAGTGATGACGCAGTGCAATGCGTGTTAATTGTAACAGTGAGGCCACCATTTCATGAACTTATTAATTGCAAAATTATTTGACCCATCTTTTTATTTAGTTTTCCAATCAAGGACAAAGAAATAATGTTTGTGAAATAAAGGTAAATACGTTAATGCTAAAATAAATAATCAATATCTCTTGGAACTATAATGTTTTAATACTGATCCCTTGTATAAATGAATATGAATAAATGTCCAATAAAGGTCAAAGAAATATAGGTGTAAGATTCCGTTTAAATTTCTTATTATTTACATGTTAAGGTTTTATTAAATCATTGCCATGACTGTAAGGGTTCATATGCAACATTTCAAAGTGTTCTGAACATATAATGCCACCCATCTTATAACATGTAAATCATTACTGTTTAGTTTGTTTAAGGAAACAAATCCCCCAAATCCATGTCAAATACACACTTACATTGGCACATTCATCCAATGAACATATCATCCGACTGTGCAGTGCCGACAAACTGCTGAGTGTTCATTGGCGAACTTTTTGTAGTGCAACGCGGCTTGGGGCAAGTAACTGTGCACGGAAGCAGTACTCTGTGTGTAGAACAACGTCTAGTGCTCGGGGAAATTCATATATTGCTCCGGGCCTGGAACTTGTGCAGCCAATCCGGCATACCAGGAATCATCTGCAAAATACAAACAATTACAATGTGTTGTAACTAAATGAACAAGTATATGAAGTCATGAATGACAATTCAGAATTCAAAGAAACATACCAATCAATATATGATACAATCAATAAATTAATCATTCAATCAATCAATTAATCAATGAACCCAGCCAACCAAAGAATCAAGCAAGCAAGCAGACAGACAGGCACAATTGATTGATCCATCGATCAAATCACTCAACCGACACACCTGATATGTGACCGGCTGCAGTGTAATGTATGTTCTTGCAGGCTGCTCTCTCTGGTCCCAAGTCTGCTGTTACCTGCCTCTTGCTGGTGATGCCTGAGTTGATTATTTCGACACTTCCAGCTCCATCAAAGTTTCTCAATCACTATCATCCTGATGAGATGATGGAGGTGGAGTGTGTGTGCCTTCTTGGCAAGCTGCCTCTGGCCCACCATTTCTGCGGACATCCGCAACTATCCGCCCTATCCGCAATGTGTGTGTTTGACTGGGGCATTAACCGTCAAACTTAAACGTCTTAGAGTGTGTAGGACCGTTACCCGTCAAACTTTAACGTATTGGAGCGTGTAGGACCGTTACCCGCCAAACTTAAACGGAATATAGTGTGTAGGACTGTTACCCGTCAAACATTATGATGATTTAGACATCAGTTCGACCCCTGCTCGAGTTCTCTTCAACGTTGATATGAGAGCACTACGAACAATTTCTATTTTATAGGCACCTACTTCACGATCTGTGTACGACATTTTCTTAACAATCGAAGACGTTTCCGCTAGACTAATCGAGTTCTGGTAACAATTGCTCGAATTTATGACGAGAACTGTAGGAGTGAATGCGACACAGGGCAACACGATTTTAAATTACAGTTACAAGCATGCTAATCGTCGATTTTATTTTATAAGTGCAACATTACAGCCATAGAAAGACTACCTGCTCAGGGGCTGAGAATCATTGAAATTCTTGCAGAAATGGAAGAAGATGTTGTTGAAGATAACCGCATAGGTGCTTATAGCCACACCACGCCGAACAAGTTCTCGCTTTGTTCTGAAAATATAGCTAAACGTTGTGCAAATGGAGCGGACGAACTTCATGGACGAGCTCGGATGGGTTTGATCGGGAATTGTGCTCCAGAACTTTAAGCCTGTGCATAACTTTCGGGCGACCACCCCGGCGTTCATTTAGATGGAGTGACAACATATTTTAAACCAGATGGTCGTACTACGAACGGAATTACCGTACTTGGATCGTACTATGGACGTGCTTTGATTTTGATGTGGGTGATATCGGGCGTCAATTGGAAGTACATGTCCACACGTACCGCTTAAGAATGTCTTGATTTTCGTCTTCCTATGCTTCTGAAGCTGTCGTTTATCTTCCTCCGACATCTAGGTGTGGGGATGAATGCGGATACTTGCGAATAACTAATTTCAGAAACGGATGATACAGATTGCTTCTAACTCCTGATTTCAGTTAACTTCTTGTGCGACGATCTCTACCACTTTGGCAAAGAAATTGACATGGAAACGACAAATATTGGAAGGTATCTCGATCAATATATACTGGATGGTCTTCTGACATGTGTGTCTTCCTAGTTTCACAGCCATGGATAACGAACCCGGCTGCTCTTGCTGAGACTCAGCCAGTCCAATATGGACGTCGTACTCATATATGCACAGCTCTTAAGTCTGGATGGCACTCCGTCGGGAGAGGAGGTGGTGGGTCCATCGTGGTTTCACTCTCAGGCGGGAATATGGAGAGTATGGCAATCTCAAGACGCTCTTGAGGAACGAGGATGTGGTGGCGTTATGTTCCGAGGCGTGGTGGAGCGTCTTATGCCGAGACTACAGAAGAAAACACATGTTACAGAGACTCGCAGGAGGTTGGACTGAAGCTGCCCATCACCCTCATGGGCCTGGCCACGGGGTACTGCTACAAGTCGATGTTGTACATGCTCTATGTGCCGCACAAGACCATCTCCTTTATAGTCCGGGACGTCTGTCAGGCGATTTAGGACGAGTACGGCGACGAGGAAGTCACCAACCCGACAACAGCTGAGGGGTTGAAGGAGCCGTTGGAACTTTCATCATATTCTATGTGTATTGGATGATAAGCGCATACGCATCCGATGTCCTTCCTAGGGTACCAGGGTTGACTTGAACTACAGGTCCATGTGGGCACCAAGTCGGTACCACAGGGCAGCACCTAATACCCAGCTGTGGAACAAGGCGGCGGCGGTCATCTCCAACACCATCGGGATCCCCGAAACTGAACCTCTGCCTGCCGACGACCGTCAGAGGCCGTATTTCTACTGGCCAACCGCTGAGGCTGCCTGCTCACAGCCCTCCGATAGGAGACACATAACGCGGAGACCATGGTTCTGGTGTGTGTTACACTCTAAAATATGCTGAGGACGACCCGCGATGATGATGCACTTGGCGACCACGAGAACGAGCAGCAGAACCTCATCCCGGCTCGTGGAGGGACGATGCTTTTCGGGATGATTTGGAGAGGCGGTTGTATCTTCGTCCTAATGGTGTTGTTGTCGTACAACCGCCTCTCCAAATCATCCAGAAAGCATCGTCTCTCCACATCCAATCAACATGTCTTAAACGAGCAATTTCTCCTTTTACCACAATGTTTTCCATTTTAAGTCATAGTTTATCCATTCAATTATGGAGATTTTCTATTTGCTGACAAATATGTTCAAAGTCTTCTGCTGCACATTTGTCGTATGAGGGAAAGTGTTATTCTATATTTGACACGAATACCCCGGCTCAGGCTGTACATTTTTCACGGAGCATGTCGCTCAAGTCTGTTTTACCGATCCGTGATAGCTCAGTCGGTTATGACGAAAGCTATCAATCCAGAAGTCATGAGAGTCGAACCCCGGCTCGGCCATTCATTCTTTCTTTTGACCGACTGAAGTCCTTGTGGTTAGCATCATATATGTGTCTTTCACCGATGAGATATATATTCTAGGTTGGGAGGTAGCCATATTATTCGGTAATGTACTAGTAAAAGCAAGCCAGGAAATACATGTAAGGTGCACTGATCACCTTGATATAACTGAAATGCCTTTAATAACGGCGTAAGGCTCCAATCAATCGTAAATGGTTAAGTAGGCTGATGTGTCACAATACCGTGGTACAGGTATAACTATGTACATCTCATGATTTGTCAACGAAAACACGTTCCATTTTTTTGGTAACGTCTCTAGACACGCTTTGACATGCGATTAGTTTCTTTATTGTCCCCCGCTTAGCGAAAGCGTGGGGACTATTATTTCTCATTCGTCAGTCAGTCCGTCCGTCCGTCAGTCACGC